>JAUKWC010069161.1:0-34271 GCA_032356245.1 Endocladia muricata
TGAGCAAATAGGTTGACGATAAAGCCGGGCTGTTTGTGACCAGAAGCATGTAAGACATTACATGAGAAGGGTGCAATGACCAGAACATCACTGCGCCCTTCATATGCCTCACACGATGTACAGCCATTCCGCTCGTCGTCGCCTCTTATGGGAAAATCCCCAGCTGTCGCAACATGTTCCTTTTCCGATCTCGCCCTCCTTTCTCGTGTCCTAAGGAGGCCCCGTGAACAATGCGGCACCAGTCTAACAGTATAAGTGCGTCGTATAGATAAGACCATTCTCATCCAGATATGTCCTCACCGACTTACCTACCGTCCGCTGGATAGTAACCGCTGCCTGATCACATGTCCAATGCCTATCAATACAAGCACAGTTCCCACACTCTGATTCGATTCAGAGCTCACTGTCATTCCTATTCCCACACGTCCGCTTCCCTTTCCTCCCTCCTCCTCTTTTTCTGTCCCGTTCAAGGTTTCGAGTAAACCTACCCAGCGGGTAAAATGCATCGCGTCGAACGCAGACAAGAACAACACCACGCTTTGAAGGGACGCATTTGCTTTTATCACGTTAAACACCTTGTCTGGCATCATGGTAAGGATTGCAAAGAGCAACGTGATATTGCGCCCGAAGGATAGATACGAGTATGTCCACAGCCAGTAGTTGCCGATGGAAAAAGTGTCCACATGTCCACGCATAAAGTCACACAGCCGACCTGCCTCGCGCTCGTTATACTGTGCGAGTAGTGTTAGCATACCATCGCGTCGAACGTGTATGACAGGAATAAATTCTCCGGGTCTCGGCAGATCTTTTGTCTTGGACTATCTAGCTCAAATGAGCTGCCGATCTCGCATCTGAGTCGGAGCCACACTGCTTCACAAATCACACCGGCCCCTCACTAACCCCTACCCTAGACATCGCTGCACCCCGCTATGTCCATCTTGTACTCTGCCATCAGCATTTTATCCACCATGACCATCATCGCTCGTTTTCGGGCTTGTACAGAACCAAAGTGCGGTGAGACTGCAATTCTATCCACTGCACATCGATTTTGCTACGCATAAGATGCGTGCGAGTATGTTCTAGATGCTTCATATGCCCTTTCTCCGCAAGAGTGCGACTGCCATTCCTGCGCTCCTTCTTGCCTCAATCTCAAGCATTAGCACCGACGCCTATAGCACCTCAAACGGTGATTTCTCGTAAAAGACCCTGGGGGTTCGAGCAAGTTCGCGCCCGTGCCCTGACAGTCTAGAAGACGGAAGAAGAGGAAGCGAAGACTTGATCCAAGACACGGGAGCACATCTCTGTCAACTGAACATTGGTAGTAGAGAAGCAGGGAATGTGGGGGAACGATCGAGTCACGTAAGGTCGTGCAGGGGGATAATTCGAAAAGAGGTTGAGATCGATGCGTTTGCAATGTAAATTTTGCAATCAGTGGTGGTACATATTTGCGGAAAATTAATCCTGTTTCTGGAATGTGGACCCTTGTGGAGGGTTTATTTCTTAGCAATGTATTTCGAGGTCAATGGATTAGGGTTAGCGGGATAGGGATTGAGGGATTAGTGTTTGTTCGCCGAGATTTAATATGAGAGATTGGGGGGCAATGCAAATCATTTTGTGAAAAAAACGTGATTGCGCAGTGTACACGTATCGGCAGTGATACAGAAGGCCTACCTTCGAAGAGGTTTCCATATTCTGGTGTTGCCAGATGGGTGTTGTACATGGCCTCAAGCAAACGGGAAAGTCCCCAGAAGATTACACTGTTGCACTATGCAAGTCGGGAGTGTCTACGAATTGACGTACACCTGATGAACAGAACCTACTGTAACCGGAATCAAAACAAAAAAGCAAATAATCTGTCAGTTAGAAATTCGAACACAATCAGCATAATTATCGGCAGAAATGATTGGCCCACAACCGCGCTCAGCTGTGGTCTACAGTACGACTCTGGAATTGACTGCCAACTGCGAACGTCAGCAAGCATTGAGCGTGAACTGTGTCAGTGGGGAGGGTTCGATGCCAGGTGAAATGTCTTTTGTGTCAAGTCCCCACTGCCGACTAGGAGCATATTTAAAGGAACATTTGGCGGTAGCAGTATAGTTTAGAAAAATGGTATGGATGCCTTACCAGTGCAGTCTGGGTAAAAGCATTGAGCTCATTCGGTTTTCGAACCTATACGTTAATTGCGCTCATTTCAACACGCTGCAGAGAAGCTCTGGACAATCAACAAGAAGAAGTTCATCCGCGTTTACAATAAGTTATAAGTTTGTGACTCCGACAACGAAGAAGACACTTTGTATTGAGATAGGAGTCTCAGTACACGTGGAGATAAGTATAGAAGGAAACCTGCAGCTCAAACAAGCATTACATATGTCAACGTACTAAAATTTGCAGAAGCGAAGAATATTCGCCAATCTTTCGAAGGGAGAGAGCGCTGAAGTGAGGGCGAGGAGCTGTCAAAGCCAAAAGTGTGGAAAGGAGTGCAGCCTATAACCGCAGGTGTGAAGAACCAAAATGGTTAACAATTCGGAGAGAATTACATATACTGAGGAGGTGTTACAGGAACATACTGGTGCGCAGGATGAAGTCGTATCGTAGTGTTTCCAGTCGCGCGGTGACATTATTCAATATGAACGATGTCGGCACGCGACCCGAAACACATGACGAGAGCGTGACCCAACATGAACACTTCGTCGAGGCTAAGTTTGAAGAACACGAAAAGTAGGCAATAGAACTTTCTGTAAAATTTTGTGCCCTTAATTCTAAACTAGATAATTAAGACTCAGAGATACGTGGTATGAATAGTAAACTATCTCTGTTGTTGGACCAGTGCGAGGTGATGCAAGAAGAGGCCGACGTGGATAGGGAGACCATCGCAGAAGCTGTGCAAGAGAGCTATGACAAAGTAGGAGATGTAGATGGAAATGTCATTGCGAGTAAGGGTGTTTTCGAACTAAAAACAATGATGAAGACCCTGCTGGCATGGACAATCTCCATAGAGGCCAACAGCGTGAAACAGACCAGCAAATGCTTGACGCGTACGGATTCCCCGGCGAGTGTGGAAGTAGTCAACGAGCCCAGGAACGGAAGCTCAGTCCAATACGGTGGAAGAACTATTGAGCTGTCCACATCTGACGAATTGAAGATGTGACAGCGAAATATGGTACTAAATAAGGTCTCAGCTACAGGGGATTTCAATTCCCGTGCAGCACGGAAGGACCTTGAGCTTGTACGCGGAAAGTTCACGCTTCCAGATGATCTTGAAAATGAATGTTCCATGTTGGCATTTGAGAGGTCTGCGTTAAAAGTGGCATGTGCGGTGAAGAGTTAGTTTTCTAACCTTAAAGCCCCGGAACTCTGGAAAAAGCTAGAGAACGAACTATTCAGCAAGCTTCAAAAGAAAACACAGCACTCGGATTTTTTCCAGCTGTATTGGGACCAGTAGAAGGAATCGGTTACAAAATTTGGAGAGCGGGTGACAGGTTTTGGAAATCTCGCTAGGATTAGACCAACCTCTGATCCAAGCTACATTCATCAGGGTATGAACGTTTCATGTACAGGCGTTCGCTTGTAGTTGTCAAGGAACATTCAATGACCTGGTAGCTAGTATTTCTAACATGGTCAACACTCAAAAGGGAGCAGATGAATCAATAAAGGAAGCCAATAAACCACAGGAGGGGCAAGGCAGTAACGGCACGAGGGGACGAGGTCATGGTGGTTAGAGAGAGCGCTTAACTAGATATCCAGATAACATTACTTGCTATCAATGTGGAGGCAGAGAGCACTTTGCAAGATTCTGCCTGGACAAACGGAGACCCAAAGCTGTCGAAGAATTAAATCAGCGAAACATGGAAGAGAGGTTCTTGAGCAGAACTAAGAATGATATCTCCCGAAAAACGGTCGTAAGCAGGGCAAGTGCATACGCAACGTATATGTTTATGTAGCGACGATACACACATTGACGACCTAAAACTAGAATCAAAAGTATCAACCATCCTCATAGTGGTGATGGTGAATTTCATCAAGGCGATGACTCTTAATACAGTAGTAGGTATCGGTGAAATGTCTACTTGGATTAGCTGCAAACTGTGAGAGTGTGGAACATCATATCTTGGATTTGGATATGCCTGAATTACGATATTCTATATACATTACATAAATGCAAGCGATAGGAAGTCTAGAAACTAGCATTAAGCATAAGCATTAAGCAATAGCATTAAGCACTAGTAGTAAGCTCTAGTGTTAAGCATATGCATCGGGCCCAAGCATTAAGCATTTTAGTTCGCAAAAAAGTTGTAGCGGTAGCGTGCAGTACTTAATAGGCGATCAATAGGCGATAGGGACAATAAAAAAAATTGCAAGCGTGTACCTAGACTTGTGCTGAATTTCCAACCTGAAACTGGAGCGAAGTGCCCTTTACTCAATAATCGCAACGCCACGCATTATACAGGATGCAACGTTCCAAATGATTGACAGTTATGGACCCAGGCGCGGCCACCAACAACACCTTTTTTCTACAGCAGCCACCGATGAACAATTTGACTGACAAGTACCTACGGCGCAGCGATATCAGAACGCGGAGTAAACTGGTGAGGTGCTACGCCAAAGGCGGAGACAACAGGGCTAAGGGGATGCTCGATGCACTCGCAATGACGTTATATTTTTCTCGTAGTCGTGACCAATGGAACGTAGTCGATGATTCTACCGGCTCTGCCGTAGTAAAAAGTTAGCCTTAAGGACGATAAAGATGATGTTGAAGAAATGTAAACATTAACTGGTACAGGTAGGGAACAGTTCAAAACGGTTGACGACATTCGCCATCTTCTCGCTAAGGACACACCAGCTGACGGCATGAGGCGCTCGGTGGAAATCCCTCAGCATATTCATCGTTCCGGTAGAGGCATAGATGAGGAACCGCATTTGTTCGCCCGGAAGTTTCAAGCTATTGGTAAAGCTTCTCTGAACATCTATGACATTTTGCTCGCCAGAAAAGTAAGCATTTTGTTATTTTACTGTTAGAAAACGCCAACATCCAGCTTTCAACTTTCAGTAGCACCGTCACTCAGCTAGTCAGGAAGGCTATACAGGGCAAAGAGAGATTATTAATTGGATGTGTTCAGATACCGGAAAACGTTATGGAAGGTATCCCCATCAATTTAAAGGCATTTCACAACTCTTTGCCAGCACAAGCTCACTCAACTGGGATAATGGTAAAGGATTTTCGTTCGCAGCAACATATCAGTGACACTAGCCATCTACTTTAGAGTACTAAGATGATAGAGACAAAAATCTTTGATGTGCATGATTCCGCGACTCAAATGAAATCACCGTCTACAAACATCAGCCTCGACGATGCAGTCGATGCTATATGAGTTAGAAAAGCTGATGAGGAATCCGGTCTAGAAAACAGGGGTTATGAAAGTAGCACAGATCCATTTAACAACCAGGGAGCAATACTGATAGGGTGGAAAGAGGTGGAACAGCCGGAGAAATACTCTGGAGATCAGAAAAAGATTGATTCAAGCAACTGCATCTATCCATGAACGGGAAAGAAAGGTGACACAAATTGCATAGCCTTCCATCAAACCGGTCAGTGGAAGGGTTTTTTTTCATGTCGAGAACATCTAATATATGGAAGCTGGACTCAGAGCAAACAGCGCGTCAGATTCCAAGAAGGAGATGGAGCCAAGTGCTGGCGAAGCTCTTGTTTTCAGTAGAGAGGTCAGTTCCACTCCAAACTGACCCCAATCCTATCATATATGAAGGAGTCCTTTCCACTACTGGCGCTATAATGGATGCTACCCAATTCTGTAATTTACTCGGCAAACATGTGAAACTAGATTTTGCTCGAGAAGGATACAACTAAGTCTGGGGTGAGGATTGTCATGATCGTGGTCTAATAATTGCGACGTGGACGCTGACAGTTATGGATATTCATTCGCATCCTGTATCGCTGACATTTGGTTTAGTTCATGCTGAGTCCGTACCCGTCATAGTACTCGACGTACCAGAGTATACGGATATCATCAATAGCAAAGCACCGCGATACATAAACATTTACGGTTTGAGCGATACACAAAGACTTTCACTACATACTTGTATCAGACCACGAGATATGGTTGGTGGAGCCCGGCGGGTAGGGGTTGAAATTGTATCCATATACATTCTGACGTCACAACATTGATGGGAAATATTAATATACCAGGAAGAAGGTCCTCTCTCGTACTGTCACGGAAATTTCATTGCTATACGCATATCAAACAAGAAGAAATTGAAAATATCTGCAAATCAATGGTAATATTGACCTCTGGGTTTGCTCGAACAGTCGAAACGGTCAGCCTTGAATGTGTGATCTGCAGTAATAGTGGAAGACTAGCGCTCACGCCCAAAGTATCACTGACATACCTTCGTCTTTGTTTCCAGACACAGATGCGTACGTCCACTGAGTGCAGTACGAGGTCTTGTAATACCCTTGGTGTCCTACACATTCTGAAGTTTCAGGTGTAGTGTAACTACACTCGTGCTTCCGACGGGTGGACATCTAAGTCTCGTATTACTAGACTCGGAATTCCATCAAGTTCACGTCGAGGTCCAGTAACACTACACTCGGAATTCTAGCAAGTGGACGCCCAGGTCTAGTAAGAGTAGACCTCGAACTGCACTTTCCGAAACTCCTGGTGTAGTAATACTATCAGATATACTACAGCCTGTGGAAGTCGAGAATACAATTATACTGCGCAGCGTACTGCGACGTGTGGAAGTCTGTCCCTAGTCTTACTACACTACAACTGCACTTATCGTAGTTCCGATTGCAGGACTACCGTGAATCGCGCTTCGGGAAACAAAACCGAATATTCACTGCGTGCGGTGAACGTCCAGCATAGCTCCACTGCATTTCCGTTCTGCTAGATGAATATTCATTTTAGAGTATTTGGACGGACCCACGTTTTTACCATCATGCCCGACCATCACCCCTACTCCTTCGCCCTCTCCACCTCCAATGACCCAAATTCGCTTGTATTGCATTGCACACCAATCGTCTCGCCACTCTTTCACGAAGCCTCCTATCCTGCCCACCATCCCTTGCAGTTTGCATACCACACCCCACCATCATCCACACTTCCTCACCCTCTCGACCTTCAACAGCCGGCACTCCCCGCATCGCATCACAATCCACCTCGAACAGCCTGCACTCCCTCCATCACATCGCACACCACACGTCTCGCCACTCTTCAACCATACCACGGATCCCGCCCAAAACCTTCGCACCCGTGCGAATATCGTTTCGGACACGCGCTGCTTACCTGTGCACGCCGTGGCATCACGAGGAGAACACGCAGCCAAGGACTTTCTGTTGACGGCAGAGTAGCCTCGCAGATTTCAGGAGGTCGCGCCGCGTGTCGCTGCGGCTTAAACAGGGCTCGTGGCAGGTTCTTGCAATCCACAGTCTTGCCGCGGTGCCTTGAAGGTACCCTAGACGATACGAACTTTTGACAACCTTTCAATTGTGGATATTGCAGTACAACTGCTTTTCGATTCCAACCTCTCGCCGTAGGAGCCGTCAGCGAATGAATGATGCTCTCTTGTCGACGCAGCCAATAGCGTGCGTGTATGTTGAATAGCAAGACCCGCCTTCCACCTTGACCACTCCCGCGTGCACGATACCTGCACTAGGTTTCGTGGACGGGAGAGTGCTCGCGAGCGTACTTACCATCTTGTGCGTAGTGAAAACAAGAAGACAGCACCACCTGTTGAAAACTTCCTACCTCTCCGTCCTCCTACTCCTGTCACCTGCGCTTCTCCTATCAGCCATGTTTGCCAGCCCTCAATATACGCAGCAAATTTCGGCACTGTGTCCACTCGTCTTCCGATGCGTATTCCCTTTCCAAAAATGAGCAGCAGTGTCACTTCCGAGCATACCGACTGGCCAAGCTCGTCCCTACTTCTCCGCAAGGTTCACTGGCCCCAGAGTCTCTTCTCCACTACGATGATAACGCTGTCTCTAATGAGAGTGCAGCGCCTCCGCTTCGCTTGCTCCTATTCCTGTGACACCCTGGTGCAGAACTAATCGGAAGTAAGACTGATCTCCTCATACTATCTATCGCCGTATCCGTACCCGAAGTAGAAAGGACGGCCAGCCCGCGCACAGTTGGAGAGACAATCTCTATCCTGAGGGATCCCAACTTCTCTCCCGCGCTCTTTGGAGACCTCATTCGCTCCTCACAAGAGTATCGCTCCCTTACACTCGCTGTTGTCGAGAAGGATGTTCACCCTCAGGGCTTGTCGGCAACTCGTTTGTTGGACCACCGACGTACGTCCTTCGGATCCGCTTACTTCCAAGACTCTGTCCAGATCCTGCGAATGAAAGTAGGCCAACCTTACACACAGTTTTGCTACTTCCGCCCGTGTGGAGACCCTCCGCAGGGCGACCTGCATCTCTTCGCACATCCCCCACAGACTGACGTGTACCAACGAGTTTGTCAGGACCTCAAGAAAGAAGGCATGCGTAGTGAGCTCGGGGGTGTCATCTCGGACTCTGGGACGTCGGGGACTCACTTCTTCGTAAGTTGCATACAGATGTATACGGATGAATCCCCCACTACATTTGAGAACAGCATCCTCGTTGCCTATCCATTGCATCTCACTCTGTTCAACTTCACTGCCGCTTTCCGCCGATGCTGCATAATGTCCCGACACATTGTCATTGGCTATCTTTCTGTCCAGCCCTTCCCCACCGTGGAATAGAGAGACTTTGACGTCCTTCCATCTTCATCGACTCCTCGCGCACCAGACACCAAAACCTACATACTATACTCCGCCCTGCATTCTCTGCTATCGCCTCTATATGAAAAAGTCCCCGTAGGCTTCGCATGCAAACATGGCTACCATTGTCTCTGGAAATTCCACTTAGTACTCACCACCTACTGTGGCGACATACTCGGGGCGAAGGGCATCATCGGCACTCGATCAGGCAAAGCAACCAGCAGACCCTGCCATCGTTGCGAAGTACCTTCAAATCTCCTCACTTCGTCGGCCTCATTCCTGCCGCGCACCACGCAGTCCACCATTCTTCTTAGCAGGAAAGTGGCCGGCCTCAAGGCTGATGAACCTGCCCATGCATTGACGGGCAGGCCGGCTCTAGCACGAACTGCCACCGCGCAGGCCCAAGAAACCCTCGTCACCTCCTCCCTGCGGAGGTCGCCATCCTTTCTGGGAACATGCCCCCTGCTTCCGTCCAATTCTAGTCTCGACAAACACTCCATATTTGGTTTTGGACCGCTGCAGAACTTCCACCTCGGCATCTCCATGCTTATGAAGACCGACATACTTCTTAGGCTCGACCCTCTCTTCCTATTCACAGCGTACGCTTCCGACGACAACACTTGGAAGCAGTTCAGAACCATCCGTAACGCTCTTCTCCTTCGCGGCGTCAACAGAGTTCTTGCTACCGCTCAGAGGGACTTCTATGTTGCTGGCTTACACGTCGACTTCTCCTCCTTCGAAAAAGGCAGTCGCCTGAACGGACTCTACACAAATGAAGGAGTCCGCGGCATGCCGGAGGCCAAACACTACAAGTCCCTTGACATGGTCTTTCCAATTATGGCAGGAATTATAGACCATTACTGTGATGGAGCTCACTTGGCGCCGCTCGCGTCTATTTGCGTTCAGTACTCAGACATTCTAATACTCAGCTCGAGACAGAGACCAGAGAAGTACTGGAGCTTCGCCGAGGTTCATAACCTAGAGAAACGTGTCAATAAGTTTAAAGCCTCCATGCTCCACATCTTTGGGGACCACCACCCGACCAGGTTGAAGACTCTAAAGTTTCATCTCCTGGCCTACCTTGCGGATGACATCCGCAACTTTGGAGGCCTACGAAATATAGATACCGGTGTTCATGAACACGCTCACACTGAATTCTAGCAAGACCGCCGCCCCACCTCCGAACCAAGGGCAACAGCCATGAACGAAACCATTTGCCGAATCCAGCACTCCCAAAACCTTACTGCTTTTCGAGTTCAAGTCGGCTACGTGTCTCAATCACGTCGCCTCACAACTCCGCCCAGGAATCTGAACGACAGGGGCGGGGGGGGGTCTTGCTACGGAAGGCTTCAGAATGAACCTTCACGAACTCGGTTACTTGCGAACCCTCGCCAAGCCGGTTGTTGGGAACGAAGAATGCCGCCTCACCACATCAATGCTCCAATCATTGCGCAGAAAAGCTCCTTTCATCTGCATCAATCTTCTTGTTCAACTTGGTGACCAGGGCACCACTGTGCTGCTGGAACTTGTCCGCGACGAGCTTCTCCAGCAACATTTGGTCCAAACATGCGACACTCTCCAAATTACTACCGTCAAAAGCGCTTACGTTCTCGGCGACTTCTGTCCATCCGTCGGTGACTATCATCCCGACCTGAATGTCATTTAACTCGACCCAGTGCGGAAACATGCCATTCAGCGCGTTTTCCGCACATAGCGGCTTCGGTCCGACGAAACGGCAGCGATTCAGCATCGTGTTCCCGGCCGTTCACGACGAGGAACACACATACGCTGGGTGGGTGGCTCAGGTACTGTCTGTGTTTTATATAAATGGCCGTGAATTACTGCAACCTGCCGAGTATGTCTTCATTCGATACATGGATTGTATTGCACCATTCGACGGTGTTGATGACACTATGCAATGCGTTTGCTTGCGGTGGTCTACAGATGAGAATATAAATCGCACGAAAAGTTCCGTCCCGCTCCCAGAGATGCACCCTTGTCTCGAGACCAGCAATTCCTTGGTCTTGTCCCCTGCCCTCGTTCGTCCGCTTGGTAAGCATCGTTGCTGGCCCTTCCATCTGCTCACGCGAAATCGCTTGTGAGCGAGCTAAAGATCACGTCTCTACCCTTGTCTGGGACGGCATGCGCGAAGGTTGAGACAAAGAGGGTCTCACACCCGATGCACCAGGAGAACGAAGGGTCGCACAATGAGTTTGCCTTGATACGCGGCGAATGTGCGACCGCACAAGGGCGTTAATGCCGGGCGTGCGGACGCGTGGAGCGGACGCTAAATCCAGTCTGGACAGCGGAACTAGCTGTACTTGAGCTGTCGTCAGATTGAATGGACGAATGACAAGGAGGCATCTGGTTGGCAGCACCCGCCGATGAGAATGGCTGTCTTTTAGCAGCACCGTGAATTGCTAGAACAGTGCCCACATAAGCTCGTTCACCTTCTTAACCAAATAGAGACGGCGTCGGCGTTGTCAACGGCTGCACAACCTTTGCCAATCTGCGTGCCAAATGCCGCTGAGTTGCACTAACCTGGTAGGTCGGTGCTGGCACAGAAATAGACGCAGTGGGGGCGTCATCGTTTCCTTCCCACTGCTCTTGGCTTGCGCTAGCGAAATCTTCGCATCGAAACAGTCCTTCTCGACCTTCTAGCCAGCGGAGCCATCTATGTAGACCTGCGCCACAGGCCGGACAATACAGATGAAAGCTCGTTGCGAAGAACAAGTTCGAAAACTACATCGCTGTTGTTGTGAACTTAGCAGTACAAGTCCCGGCTAGCAGCCACCACTGGTAGTGGGGCCCTTGTGAAGTCATGCACACGCCGGGAGTGCTTGCGAGCGTTTGACGTATCACAGGCGTGAACGACAGGACTAGAAGCAGAAGATGAGTTCTTGCAAATGGACGTTCCAGAACGTATCGAAACTTAGACCTGCGTGGTGTCACTACTGCTAGGGGTTCAGATCTGCACAAGTGAAGACACGTGGGCAATTAGATATCGTTTTTTTGGATCAATTTCGCACATCCACCTGCTCATGTGTTTTCACATTGGTAGATTTCAGTCCTTGGCACAAGCGACAACCCCGCCGTCTAAATTTTCATTAATTCGTAAATCACTTCTCCCTGCTATAGTAGCCCTAAAATTGCCCACTTTTTTGGGCGACCTTTTCTGCGGCTGGGCCCAACTGGTTCTCAGCTGCTACAGTATGGTCTGCTTGCTGGAGCTGGTTCTCAAACTGAAATGTAGTGTTTAAGTTTGTTTATCTGCACGCTATTCGGGAAGATCCTACCGCGTATTCAGAAGCTAAACTTATCCCCGTAGTACATGAACAGCCCCCCGTCCTTTAGATTCTCACGCGTCGCACAGATCCGAATGGTCCTCATTGAACGTAGAGCTCTCTGCGCCAATCTTCTTCGATCTTCGTAAAACTCAACGTTTGTGTCTCGCGCTCCGGAAGTACCTCTCTTTCGCTCCTTCTTATGCCCAGGCAACTATCGTGTATCATACACAAACCCCGCCATATAAAACGGAGGCGGTAAAATGTACACCGTATACCTGGGATCTTCACGGGACTCCGCCCACCTTTACACGAGAGGAGTTCCGCGGTTGAAACGTCGTTCGTCTATCCCCAGAAGTCCGCCTCCGTAGGTCTTCGTATTCTCCCGCGTGCGCTTACATAAGTGTGCATACAGGAGCAGCCCATAAAAAGGGAGGATTGTCTCTCCTCTCGAGAAGACCCGGTTCGCAAATACCCCGAGTCCCGCACTTTCGTACTTCACCGTCGACGGGCGTACTACTACGCACGTCGCCATCGCTTCCACCGCCCGTAATGTCAGCAGGTCTGGCACGTGTGGCAGGGCGTGGTGCTTCTCCGTCCAGGTGTCCACCGACGCCTGCGAATAGCAAAGTAAATGCATGGGATCTCCGGCGTAGCTTGTAGTAAACCAGACTATGTCGTCCGATGGGCATTGATATCGGGGACAGCCAGCAGGAGGATCTGCAGGATTGCTCCCACTCATGCCAGATACATTCCGTTTCAAGCCGGCAAAATGCCTTCTGGAAAGCTCCACAACCTGCGGAGAGCCACCAATATCGCACGCCGTGCTCGCAACGCTTTCGCAAAACGCCTTGACCAAGATCGGCCGAGCTTAACTGACACAGTTGTCATCCTTGTCGCACCCTACGAAACGTTGATGTGTCGAAACTCTTGTGCATGCTTTTGCAGTCGCGGAAGTACCACTGAACAAGTCTACCACAAGGCCTATCGGTGCCGAATACTGCAACACGAGCTCGCTCTTACGCTTGATGCTCTTCTGCTCAGGACGATGCTTCTTGATGCGATGTCCATCGTCAGCTCTTCTGACCACCTATCAGGGCTCCAAACGCTGGATTCCATATATACTGTATGTCCATGCTGCGTGCGAAGACTGCACATACCCGTTGCTGTGGTAGCATAGTCGCGGGAACTGCACTTCAATCGGCACACTCCTCCGCCAGAAGTGAACAGCCCATTGCGTGACTGAGGCATGGCCACATCATTTTGTGGCGGGGTTCCGCGTGTAACAACCTTGAGTTCGGACGTGGACCATTGGCTGGTCCTCGACGTTGGACACGAGGTCCTTCTACCGCCTCCTTTTCGACGCACTAACCGCATCGCTCTCGTTTTTGTACGACTCTCGGCTGTTATGCTTGAGGCGTGGAACTCACATGCCGAATTGTAAAACAATACAGAAAATGATTCCGTGGTCGGCTTTAATAAGCAGTGCGTCGAATATTGGGATAGAGGCGTCCATGTAGTTATAGATGACGACATCATTGGCAGATTTGTCTGCACCACGCTCACTTCTGGTATTGAATCGAGGGTCCGTCTGCAGCAGCTGAACCTTACCCCCGGGCACTCACTCCAGTAGTCAGAGTGATGAGTGAGGAGTTCGTGGGAATTGCAGCTGTAGACACGTCAGTCCGACTTCACCACGCCGAGCAACTCCGCGAGAAGGTCGGTCGAGAAGTATGGCAAGACGAAAGGCTTGGGTTGTGACGACTTTCCGGGGACTGAGACTGCGCAATCGAGACTCCTCAGAATTTTCGTCAAAGAGCTTTACCTGAACTAGATGCGCGTCTTCTCCAAAAGTGACAATGACTCTCGAGAAGATCTGGAAAAGCGCAATAAGGCCCGTGCTTTGCGGAGAATGTAACTGAGCACTTTGCTCCCCGGACCAGCAAGCACACCGCCCCCCCTCGCGTGACGACCTCAGCAGCTGTGCCTTGTTCACGCAGCTCTACCCAGCGTGCTCATGCTTCACACGCGACTGCTCTCCAGCGTGCAGTCGCCGCGCGAAAGGCGCTAGCATTGCTACCCACTACAAAAGCGCTTGCCAGGAAGAGAACGGCTGCACCGTCGTCATGGTCAACGCCTCGACTTGTGGACGTTGTGTAGTTGCGGAAGTCTGGTGAAGTCAAAAGCCCAGTGGGGCAGTCGAGAAGGGAGGTCGCAGAGAAGGCTAAGAAGACAAAGGCGGCCGAGGAGAACACAGGCCAATGTGAAGGTGCCCAGCAGATGTTCGACGACAGGGTTCCGAACCAGTTGCCGATCGACACTACGGACGAGACCATGGTGCCTGATTAAACTAACGTCACCTGGGAAAACCGGGCATACCTCCGCCCGCCCGATCACGAAGATGAGAAGTTGGGGGTGTGTATGACGAAAGAACCGCACCCCATGCTCTGGCTGCTTCCCATCCATATACCTATTGAGCACGAGGCGCACTAATAACTCACCATCAAGGGCGTGGTAGCCATGCATTGGCTTCAGTTTTTCATGGGGAACTACGTGTATTTTAGCGAGCTTGAGGGTATCGATGTTAGTTTGAACATCTGGAAGTCAATTCGGCCTGAGCCGCACTTCTGGAGGAATATACCAGGCGGCGGTAAGGATTATTGCAGAGGACATGCCTACTTTCAGAAGCGGCAAAGTGAGCTTCAGGACCTCGACGACACGTGCCTTGAGAATTTTGCTGACTGCAGCCGCATTCCTGGCGGAAGCCAAGAGCCCCTGATGTTAAGGCCCATGTGGAAGCTGTCCCCCGTTGGAATGTTGTTTTCACTCATTGCGGACACATTCAACGGGGAGAATGCACTCGGATGGAGGCTGAGTGAGACCTTATCGAACCCGATTGTGAACGAGGGGAAAGTCGAGGGGGACGCATTAAATCGGGAGCTGGGAATCGCCCGCTACTCGAGTACCCGGAACCCGGTGATAGACACTTGCGAATCGAGGATATATCGGGTATGGGCGTCGCGAAGACGAGCGCACCTGGACATGTGTGTGGGTCAGCATGCCGTCCACGTTGTTCTGAGGTACACGTCTGCCAGGAACCTACTCGTACCTACGACGTGGAGTCAGTTTCTGGTCACTAGGAAGAACTGCCTGCGGCAAGCACTGCACAATGACTTTGACGAGACATTGAAAGTAGAGACGCTAGGCTGTTTTCAAATCGCGAGCGGGGCAGCGTGCTTCCCGTCTTGGGTGTGTGACTATCCACACGGGTTTGCATACGGGGAGGAGAGCGAGCAGGAGCAGGTCGCAGCGGGGGCGCTGTTCAAGATAAGACAGGCTAGTGTGCCGTCGAACTCTGGGTTTTTCGCGCATGACCATCTCACGCACGCCAAAGCTGGATATGAGGACCGCATTGCGGATGACTTGCCGATGTGGTACCATGTACTTCACACCGGAATGGGTTGGTGTGCCGGACCAGGTAATGTATGTACTGAGAGGGGTACTGCAGTTTCTGGCCAGTGAGATGGCCGGTGTGAGTCGCAGGAATATGAAAAGTGGTGAGGAGTCAGACAGTAGGGATGAGGCGGACGTGGATGGGTTTGTAGAGTCGGACGCAGACTGGGGTAGTAAGGCAGAGGAGGTTAGGCGTAGAGATGATAGTTTCGACTCCCATGACCCTGAAGATTCGATTGCCGTTCCGACAAGTAGTCAGAAAGATTAAGCAGGTACACGAACAAGTCGCTGAATAGCGTGAAGCAGAACGTACTTCAACATTACGTGCTATTTCAAGAACCGATTACGGGCAGCAACCTACACTATAGCCGCTGAGAAAGACATGCACTCAGCCACAAGAAAGGTCGCCGAGAAAAGTGAGCGATTTTGAGCCCGCTATAGCTTGAAACCGCGCTTTGAGAAGTAATGAAAATTTAGGCTACAGTGGTATCACTAGTGCCAAAGACTGAGATCAACATATGTGAAAACACATGAGCAGATGGGTGTGCGACATTTGATCTGAAAAATAAAAACCATCTACTCATACATTTTCACATGTGGAGATCTTAGCCCCTATCATTGGGGGCACTTGACCGATTTTAGAAATTACTTACTTTGTTACGCCCCGAAATACACTTTTACAACCTCTCTCTGACGCCGACTCGAGGTTCAGTTTGTGTCTGCGTCTCGTGTGATACGTATAAGACCTGTTCAGCACAAGAAGTGTGTGCTTTCCGTTCTACACGTATCAAATTTACCACGGCTACGGAGAGGGTGGAGTGAAGTGCTGCGAGCTGTACTTTCCACTTTCGGGGGGCCGTACAGCGCAGGAAAAAAGATGTCATCTATAAAAGGATGCCGACTCGACTGCTGGCCTCAGCCTTACACTTCAATTTGCAGAACTTTGACGCAAACCTTGCAGTGCGAGATGTATGGATTCGTGCGCGCATTGTTAACCAGTGATGGTTCGATCCACAGAGCAGGCTCTACTACACGACCGTCATGCGAAGGGCAAAACGACTACGTTTGAGGGCCGCGATAAAGTTAGACGTCCTATGTTTGACACACACTAAGCTCGATCCGTCCAGCAGCACCCGTGCAATCTGCCACGTCTTACGTGGAATTCACGTTTGTACTTTTTTGCGTTCCACTTTGTTCACAATACTGGCCGAGAAATCAGCGCAGAGTTTTATAGGCCATCTCTGACCAAAAAATGTCGCCATGGCTCTTGGTGAGCCAGTGCATCCAAACGTCACCAAGTATAATGTTCTGTTTCCTAGAGCCGCAGACGGTTCATATTGCGCGTAGCTGTCATCAGTATAGATGTGCATAATTTGCCAGAAGGTAATTAAGAGTATGAAGAGTCCAAGGTAAGCTTATTCATGTGAGGCAGTCTATAGGTCATCATGGCATATTGCAGTTCGTAAGGTGAGATGCGGAATTGCAGAGTACTGCGCAATTCGCAGTACGAACTGGATTTGTTCCTACGAAATGAACAACGTGTAGTGAATCAGGTCTTTCACTGGACGCGATAGTTTTTTTTTTGAGGTCGGCGTCCCTGGGAGAACCGCCTTACTACACGAGCTCCACGTTTTAGAATGCCATGGAAGTCAATATTACATGACATTGCAAATCGCGTAGTACGGGTGGCTTGTTCACTAGACTAGCACAACCGGTGGACTTCCGCATCCTTTTCCGGAATCACAGATGTCAATGTTGCATTTCACCAAAAGATGCAAACTGATATCGTCGATGTGGTAATCAAGGGCCGGAGAGTTGTAACCATCACCGTGAAGGGCGGAGATACAGGCTAGTCTGATATGCTGACAGTATTAAACCAGACACTTGCGACTATGACAAAACGTATTAAGCGGTACTCGATATTTATCCACGGTGCTCCTCTCGCATTTTCAGCTGATAGCGCATATGGCGATCATCTCCGTTAGGAATTTCTGAGGTACCATCGCGTTGAGTAACGGCTGAGACCTGTCCGACTCCACAACAGAATTGATGCCGTCATGCCAAGAAACAGGAGAGTGAAGTGCGTTATCGAGCGGCCTAAGAGCGGTGCTTCGGAGGCGACTCCCTCGACAGTTGTCGCCGGCGCGGTTTTCCTTCCAATTCTATTCTCTGGGCCCCGAGAACTGAGCTCCCTTGAGCTCAGAAGGGCCTATACTATGTCGATTCTAGGCATCTCTGGAACTCGTGTCTCAGAGGAATTGCTTGACGCTCATAGAGAAAAAGCCGCAAGATGAGCTCTGCATGTCTTACTACACAGGAATAAACCGAGTTCAGTGGCGCCTTGAGGTGTAGAAAAAGGTCTTCCGATACGGTTCTACTATGCGTCGTCGATCAATTTCAAGCGAAAGGAATGGGTGTGTGCCAGAGTCATAGTGGTAGAGGCCCACCACCTTTTTGCTCGCCGTTCGAAGAAAGGCCCAGCTCTAAGAGTAACTCCTAAAGATGTTAGAACTAGTCCAAAGATTCCACTTACACTGCAGCTAGTGAGCCAGTCTATGGAAGCCGGGTTAGCAGCAGAAATAGACGACGGACCTCGTTGGCACACGTGATCACATCAGGACTGTCAAAGTTATGCATAAATACTGGGTAGGGCGTTAGGGTGACCTATTTCATCTGATACCGACAATGTGCAGGATGCACGTCACTCGACAACAATGCTGGAAAATACAAAGCTTCTGGATTCTCAACGTATATATCAGAAAGACGAAGAGCCTACTCTAGATATTTATGCAGACAACGAAAGACGTCCAGGCCAGTTTTGCACCGCATTGCGGCCGGACCACGTCTGCGTAATGAAACAGAATTCCGAAACTATCGGAAACACGAAGCCAACATTACCCAACTGGCATTATCACCCGCTCGGGTTGCGCAGGAAGCGTTTATGGCTGAATAATCTACGAATTGGGTTCAGACGTACGAAGAGAGAGAAGAAAAACGGTATGGGCATATGCAAATGTCCAAACCTTCCACGTTGTCTACAAAGTCAAAATAAATGATGATCGCTCACAAACATTCAAGGCGAGGATGGTAGCACATGCAAACAAAGAATGAGAGGAAGGGAACATTAGAAAATACTCCTCGGCAGCGCTGTTCGATGTCATGATAGTTCCGCTGTCAACTGCCGTAGTCTTTGGAATGAAAATGAGGATGGCCGATAGAAAAGGGGCTTATCGTCAAAGTAGCCCTATGCAGCGAGTGACTTACGCACCTCCACCATGAGAACGAAAATAAACTCGTGGAACGCTATGGAGACTAATAAAGGTGCCGTATTGGATTGTTCCAGATGGAAGACAATTGGCTAAAGCGGCCAAGGACTAGATGGTAGCAAAAGCTGGAATGGAGATGATTAATTAATTTAGTTCACTATACTGCCGCCGAAACAGCGCCCATAAAGTCGTCGTTATGCTGTGAAAGTGTGAGGTGGCTTTATTTGCGGTGGCTCATTTCTTAATCTCGGTCGATATATTACTCTGATGCGGTCTTGGTTGAATGCAGGAAAGAACACTATCAATGAAGCATTTATCCTCAATGGCTGGAAAATATCCCAACATTGCTATGGAGCTACTCAAATATCGATGAAAGAGTAAGTGGCCTAACTTCCTGAAATAAGTCTAAAGAGGGAGCGACATAAGCGAACAACCACTGATGGAACAAACATAGAATTTCCTCAGTTCTGCAGCCTTACAGGCACACTCCTACGGCTAGGGACGGACGTTTTACGACCAGCAGCTTATGGAAGCTCAGCTAAGCGGCCTCGACTTGCACACGTCAAAATTGGTCATCCGGCTCAAAAGGATGAGAGAGCTCGCGACCTAAAGAAGCTCGAACCTTCCATATTCTATTTGAGTCCTTCATCAATCCGACGCGCAACAGAATGTACCTTATCTGACGCATCGTTCCATGATAGTTCGAGGAAATCATGTCGACAAAGTGGGATTACATAAAGTATCAGAGTGCATTTTAGCGATGAAACTGAAGCATTCCTCTTCGTAAATTGGAAGACTATGACGCAAAATCACATCAGTCAATCCATCTATGTGTCTGAAATAATAGCTTGGTCGGAGGCAGACAGGCTAAGCTTCTACATTAAAATGGGTTATCAATCCCTTTTTTCAACCAATCATCTCAAAAACGAAATCTTTATTGACGCGGACGGCCTCTTTCCTACCGGAAATACTTTCCAAGAGGGCTGAGGGTATATGTCGCGACAAACAGTCTAGCGAATTCGAGACAGTTTCGAGGCGAAGAATGCAAATATCATCAGATGGGTACCGGTCTCGAGTGATGTATCTCACGCTGTGGTAGAGCCCAACTCTGATCTCCGGAGATTAGAGTACAAGTTCTGTATAACTGGATCCATAGATTCTTCTATTGTGCGTGGAAAGTATTCGAGCAGTTCAGAATTCCAGTAAGACACCTCGATCACAAAAGGTGAGTTTAGATCATTTGGGGATGTGTGAAACTTTACAACCTGTCTTTAGATATGCTTGACCTAGGATTTTCTATATGGAACACACGAATGCAAGCGGCAGCAATTCTGGAAACTAGCAATAAGCACAACCATTCAGCACGAGCATCTAGCACTAGCATTTGGAACTAGCATGAAGTGGTTCAGCCCGCGCACAAATTGTGGCGGCAGCTTGCAGTATTGAAGAGGCGATCGATAGACGATAGCGAGAAGAAAACAAATAGTAAGCGAGTACCCGACCTTATGCTGATTATCCGACCTTACAGTAGAGCGAATCGCCCTTCCCCCAGTAACCACAACGTGACGCATTATGCAGGATGCAACACTCCAAAGAATCAACAAATAGAGAGTAGGGGACCGTATTGTCGCAGACAGTACGAGGGTCGAGGATGGAAATGGACGAGTATTAGAGGTTACCCGGAAACGATCCATCACATTCAGTCTTTGGTGCTGCCCATTGGATGGCGAGACAGGACCGGTCCCTGTGCACCTACCAGGAGACATTCTGCTTAGAGACAGTTCTGGAGAAGGTAGAAGGTGAATATGTCCCTTGGTATACCCCGAGGTAGAATAGTGGGCGACAGAATGCATCATTATCGATATGTAAGCTCTCAAATGTTAGCCAGTCGGTAGAGAGTTGCCGAAATTATGGAGGACAATGAGGTCGACGAAGCTATCCAAAACATGAGCTTTGCCGTTTTCAGCAACTGTGTTTCCGGATGTATTCAGTTAAAACAGCTGATATGGAGATACAGAAACACGTTTCAGGGCATTGGATTAATCCAGACTTTTACACACACCATGAAGCTAAAAATGGAAGCAGAACCAATTGCGCCACCAATTTGGAGGCGATCCCCCATGGGAGAAAGGTCAGAGATGGATATGATGGGGAAGCAGCTCAAAAATGACATTACTGAATCATCAGCGTCGTCGTGGGTAGCAGCAGGTGTGTTTGCCGGAAAAAAAGATGGCACTTAGCGATACAAGACAGATATCCCAGCCTTAATTTGTACGATGGACATTGATTGGTATCCCATGGAAGGGGTAAAAGGTGTTTCGGCATGGCTCGCAAACAAGAGGGTATTCTTGATGTTCGATGTAAAGAATGGGCACTTTCAAGTTATTTTGGACGAGAGGTCAAGGGCTGTAACAGCAGTTTGAACTACTGTTCTGGTAATACAGTACAATAGACTTCCTCTGGGCTTAAAATTTAGACCTGCTGATTTCCAAAGAGTTTTTAATAATGTGCTCGGTAAATACAAACGGCAAAGCGTGTGGGCTTCTATCGATGACAGAAATATTGGTAGTAAAGACAAAGCAGAACACGTTCGAGACCTAGAAAATGTACTCCCTTGTACGGAAGCGGCAGGCATAGAGGTGAGACTGGCCAGGAGCCAGTTTGGATGGAGGAACGTAGAAGTTCTAGGATATGGAATCGCCAAAGATGGTCTTGAAACTAGTGCAGCTCATGTAGCAGCAGCCAAGAAGCTAAAAGAGCCAAAGAAGCTGTCCTAGGTAATTAGGTTTCTTGGTTTGATGGATTACTTTGCTTCTTTCACTTATAGTTTTGCGGAGCGCTCTGAATTACTCTATGATGTCCTTAAAGGTTCCAGATTCCAGGAGAAGAAACTAAGAAGGTCCCAGGTTTGCACTATAGTTGAATAGGATGCAGAATGGTGTAAGTATCAAACACATGGATGGAATGATACAAAAGACGTTTCTCTGCCGGCCAGAAGCACTGACCACATCGGGGATTGGAAAGGGGAAGAATTTCATGATTGATGGCAGTGATTGTGTTGTTCGGGGGACCCTCGCACAAGTGGAAGAAGACGCCTCTTGTCGGCCAGAAACATTTACAACGCGAACATAAACAGGTACGGGAGCAAGTTCCACTATCACTGAGCATAAATTTGCTGCAGTACTACATGCTCCCAGAAATTGGCGACACTACCTTTACGGTGGCCCGATGTTTACGGTGGTTGCAGATTACCAATCTTCGAAATACCTGACGTCTGGTAAAGGGCCTCAATGGAGGCTCGCGCGATGGATTTGCGACATTTAGGACCTCGACTTTGGCGTGGAGTACGTCCCTGACGAAAAAGCGATTGTACTAAATACACTATGCCGAGGTTTGGTGAAAAGGTACCGCGCAAAAACCGTTCAGAGACAGTTCGACTTATTTTGGAAAAAAGAAGAACCTTTCAATCAACTGCATAATTCAAGAGAGAACAGTACAAGTAATTTGGACGTATAAAACAATCAAACCAGGCTCAGAACGACTGTATAAGTGAGGAGGACGGCTCAATGACGCTGTCGTCCCTTGATACCATGCGGGTTGTCGTCCCAAGGAGGTTCGTTGAAACGGTATTGGGTGTTCCACATGGGTCCAAATAGAGTGGTCTCTTCCATTTCTGCGGTCCCTACTCGTAGCTACGCCAAAGATATTAGTGTACAGGTTGGAATCTGGATATTGCGTACAAAGTACGTCGTTCTGTGCATTGCTCTCAGAACCCCCTGCCTCGGACAGGTACACGAGATAATATGAAGGTGTGGCATCCTCTTCGGCGCTTCGACGTAGTCGCCGATGATGTCATGAAAGCGTCTCCACGGTTGAGCAACAGGAAAGAAAAAATTATCGTCATCGGAGGTCTTTTTACAACGTATGTATGTGCGATACCAGTAAATGACAGACAGGCCAAGACATTAGCGGAAGTCATTTTGGACGAAGAGTTTTTCTATTTGCTCCCCCGGAGCATCTACTGTGTGACGGGACGAAAACTTTCATGCGAAATATTACCCGAAACTTATGCGCCATGGTAGGGAAAAAGAAAGTATTCACTAGTCCATCCCCTCCTCAACCCGATGGTTTTATGGAACAATTTAACAGGATAATGCTTAAGGAAACCTACAGTTTTCTATCCACGAGTGAGGTGGATTGGGACGAGTACGTTGTCATGTCTGCATATACATACAATACGTACGGAAATGAAGCGGCATGTAAAATGCCATATAATGCTGTATTCGGGTTTGATGCATTTCCAATGGAAGGAAGCATTGCGAGGGGAGTAGCCATTGACGAAGAGCCACGGGACTCCACTGAGCTAGTACGCAGAATGAAAGAGCTACACTGGAGTATATTGTGCAACGAGCTAAAAGCAAGAATGAATGCTGCACGTCACCATGATCAGCTGGTCAAGAACATAGAAATTGATTTTTGAGATAGAGTTCTTCATATAATGCCGTTGGGTAGACTTAGAGGAAGGGATGAAGTTACAAACACCATTGCTGGGATCACAAAAAATCGGGAAAATAGTAATGAGCATATCGTATGTCGTCTGTGCCAAAGTCTGCAATACTAGGCCAAGAGTTCACGTAAATAGACTGCATATATATGATGAAGCGGTGGAAGAAGCTGGTAATGCAAGTGACGGCGTGTTCCCCGATTTGAGAAGAATAATATGAGAAATGAAAGGAGGAAGAGCATCGTATGGTGGGCGATTTTCTAGGGCTAGTTTGGATTCCCTAGCGGGGACCTAATGGATATCGGATAACGATCCCTCTCACATGGTAGTAGCGGGATATGATGCGGCGAAGGCAAGACGAGAGGGACATGGTGAGTGAGGCCGAGTGTTGCACTAAGTAAGTTGGGAGTGTCTGCAAACTAACGTACACCTCAAGAAAAGAACCTACTGTCACTGACATCAACACAAAAAGGCAAACCATCTGTCAGTTGAAAATTCCACCACAATCAGCATAGTGTTCGCCAGAAATTATTGCCCTACAACCGGCGCAGCTGTGGACTCCAGTACGACTCTGATATTGACCAACAAATGCGAACGTCCGCAAGCGTTGAGTGTGAACTTTGTCAGTCGGGAGGGTTCTAAGTTAGGTGAAATGTCCTTTATGTTAAGTCTCGACTGCTAACTAGGAGGGTATTTAGAAAAACACTTGGAGGTAGCAGCATGGTTTAGAGAAGGAGTATGGATGCCTTCGTGGTGCAGTTGACGAAAACGCATTGAGCCCGTTCGGTTTTCTGACCCTTTCGTTAGTTGCATTCAATTCAGAAGGGTGTAGAGAAGCTCTGAACCATCAGCGTCGCGAATTGCACCCGTGATTACTGCACGTAGCTATCGAGTTGAAGGAGTCCTCAATGAGGGGGTGGTGGGGCTGTTCGCAGCGTATGCACTTGTTTCACGTTTCTTGGCAGACAACCAGTCACTCTTTCGTCCATCGTTCTACATTTCAATTTCATTTCCTACATACCTCCCCATATTTCCTTTCGGCTGCACATAGTTCTTAACAGTCACTGACTCTCACCCTAACGTAATGCTGTTGGTGCATATTTTTTGGCGTTGTCTTTATTGTATGCTAACCCCTCCTATTGAATCTAAACATCCCTGATTTCTGCCCGATATCTCTTTGCAGCTCGTAAATTCCAACCATACCTAGTAAATATCGGGTTTTTTTTCTCTCACGTGCCCGTCGGTTCACCCGGTAAAGTGACGGTCGGCAAAAGTCGCTTGGAGTCAAAATGGACGACCCTATAAAGTAGATTGGCTCCGACTGACGTTCTTGCTGGGACTTTTACGTCATGTACCGGTCGAAATACCAGTCCCAATGCCGCGGGAAAATAGGAGCATCCTTCATTTACGAGCAACGTTTGGCGCTTATTACGTACCATCGCTGCCTGCTGGGCATAGTATAGCTCAAGAGGGCGCCCGCAAGCTCAATGAAAGCTACTATGCTAGGCGATAGGGCTATAATGTACCGTATTGCGGAATTGGCAGTAGTGACACCCTGTGTATGTTACAGAAGGTGTTTTCGAGCTAAAATTGAGGTTTCTTCTGGGAAAGGTCTGACGTCTACTCGAGGTAAATTGAAGTGCAGCTAATTGAGGCAGTACGGATCTGTGCTGCATTTCTTTGCAACACAAGAGGTACTAGTACAATCGGAGGCACAAGAATCATCGGGGATTAGGCGAGGCGTTTATACTATCCCGACAGTGATTCCAACTGTCCCGAAAGCAAACTCACTGGAAGGAGGTGAAGCCACAACTGGTGCAAGTTATCTGTTGCAGAACGAGCCAACATCTAATCACGAAAATTATGTGCTTACCAGTATTGATGTTTTCGTCATGAAGGACATTGATGCGATCACACTAAGAATCACATTCACTATTATAGACTGCGATGACACCCCGCTCCCCTTACATGTGCTCTACAGTCTCAATACTGATTATACAAGCAACCTCATTTCTTGCGTATCGCTCCTGCTTGAAGGGTACTTCAGGAGGAACTGGAGGATGAAGCACCGCGTATGTTTTACGGGATTTTGATTTCCTCCAAAGATATCATTGCCACTAGTGGAGTGGGAGGCTTGGCAGGGACATCTGCGGCAGAATTATTGCCTGTAGATTAGCAGGTATTGCGGACAAGATAGACCGCGATAACTTCTGCGAGAGAGTGGTACGCTGCAAACTCCCGACCACTATCACGGATGAATTACGTCAGGCAATTCACCGACAATTCAACGTAGATGCTCAGTTCACAAGGATGTCAATCTTGTGGTCATTGGTGGATCAGTACTACTTCTGCATTTCCGCAAATTGATGCTAACTTCAACTGAGTGCAATGAGAGTTCTAGTAATACCAGTAGCTTACTACGCATTTTGCAGTTCCGGGTGTAGTAATACGAGACCCGGATTTCCACCAGGTGGACGTCAAAGTCTGGCATTGCTAGTCTCGGACTTCCACCTGGTGGAAGTTAGGGCCGAGTAATACTGGAACCGGGTGTCCACTGCGCGCGGTGAACGTCCGGTCCCGTTCTACTAAACTTTTGTACTGCTGCTTGCATAGCCCGTCCACAGTATTTCGATAGATCTACGTTCTCACCATCCTGTCCCACTATCGTCCATACTCCCTCGCCCTCTCTGCCTCGAACAGTTGGCACTCCCAGCATCGTATCGCACTCCACCTCCAACAGCCCGCAATTACCGCAGCGCGTCGTCCACCAGACGTCTCGCCACTCTTCAATGACGCCACCCAGCCTGCGCACCATCCGTTCCAGATTGCACACCAAACTGCAGCACCACCCACATTGCCTCGCGCTCTCCCCCTCCAACAGCTCGCAGTCCCCGCATTGCATCCCACTCCACCTCCAACCGCCCGCACTTCCCGTATTGCGTCGCCTGCCACATGCCCTGCCACTCTCCAAAGAGACCACCAAAGTACAGGGTGTCGTTACGTTCTGGAATGCCCATTTGCAGGCCCGCAGCCCATGATTCCAGTCCTCCCGTTGCCGCCCATGATACTTCAAACGTCGGCAGGAACCATCCGCGTGTGAATGGCTTTAAAAGCGCCCTAGTACCCGTTGTAGGTGCTATCGGGCACTTGTACTGTTCAGTTCACAACAACTGCGACGTAGTTTTCGACCTTGCTCTTCTCCCCGAGCTTCCGTCTGTCCTGTCCTGCCCGTGGCGCAGCTCTACACCGACGGCTCCGCCCGCCAGAAGGGCGAAAAGGGCTGTCCGGATGCAAGGAACTTGTAAGCGCACCCACGGGCCCCGCGAGAGGGAGGAAGATGCCCCGTCTGTGTCTGTCGCTGTGACTGCACCAAACCGCGCGGTCAATGCGACTCAACAGCACCCGGCAGGCAGGTTGACCGGGGTCATGCAGACCCAAACAACGCCCGCGCCGTCTCTGTTTGGCGCAGAAGTTAAACAAGCTGATGATGCCACTGTTCGAGTGGTTCACCGTGATGCTGGAGCTCTTGCAGCTCCACCAGAGCGTGCTTCGAGCCAGCTGCCTGCTCGTCGATCGTCTAGTCCATCTAGCTGAAGCTCGGGCACGGCCATCTTCACTGTCCGGGCCAGATTTGCATCCGCTCCGCGCGTCCGTAAGATCCTCATTGCCGCCCCTTTGCGGTCAGACGTCCGCCGTGGAGGATGGTGAAATCATCGGGCGACCCTACGTCCTCCTGGTGCATCGGTGGTAAGACCCTCTTGGTCTCCACCTCCGCTCATGCCGTCCCGGACAAGGGTCGATACTTTCACTATACCTCGCTCACAATGGATCTCGTGTGAGCCGGCGGAAGAGCTACAAATGATGCTTGCCGAGCAGACGACCAAGGTCAGGTCGCAGGAGTAAGAGATAGCTGATGTCGAGACAAGGGTCAACGACTGCTAGGAGAATATAAGATAGGCCAATCAAGAGCTTCTTGAGGTGCGGGTGACGACTAGGGGAACAGTTTCCGAGTTCCTGCGACTACAAGATGAATTGAACAATGTCAAGCAGGAGAACAACGTCTGTGTTTCCGGGAATGGCTGCGGACGTCCACCAGGTGCAATAGCGTAGAGAACCTCCCAACCGTCCAGCACATTTTGGAATACCATGGAATGATGACTTCTGTGGCATACCAAAACGTGGAGTTCGTGTAGTACGGTGGTTTTTCGCATGGACGCGGACTTCCAAAAACAAAATATTTTCAACTGCCGCGTCCAGTGAACGCCTGCATCCACTACCCGCAGATCATTTCCTAGTGAAACGTCCAGCTCGTGCTGCGAATTGTGCAGTATAGTGCAGTTTCACATCTGACCTTACGTACCTCAGTGTCACATGATGAATTATAGCCTGCCTCACATGGATAGGCTTACCTTGGACCTTTCATACTTTCAATTGCCTTCCAACGCCTCTGTTGCCACTGTACTAAAGGAGGCTACGCGCAATATGCGCAATCGGCGGCTCCAGTAAGCTGGGCATCATTCTCGGAGATGTTCAGCTGCACTGGCTCATCCAGAACCTTGCCGATATTATACGACAAGAAATGATGTGTGAAACCCTGCGCTGATTTCTCGGACATTATTGAAAACATAGCGCAACGGAAACAAGGACGAACAGGTAATCCGCGTCAGGCGTGACATATTGCACGAGTGATATTGGACGGCGTCAGTTTAGTGTTTGCCGAACATAAGACGCTTAAATGTATCCCCGGGCTCAAACGTAGTGATTCTGTCCTTCGCAGTGCGTTCGTGTAGTAAAGCCTACTTTTTGCATCGACTCGTCACTGGTTAATGATGCGCGCACGAATTCATACATCTGGCACCGCTTGGTTTGCCGCGAAGTTTTGCCCATTGCAGTGCAACGCTGAGGCGTACAGTCGAGTCGGCAACCTTTCATGCGTAACAACTTTCTTCCTGCGCTGTGCGGCCACCTACCGTTACAAGCAACTCGGAAGTACAGATGCCCACACTTCCCTCCACCCTTGCCGTACCCGTGCGACAGCTCACCCGTGCAGAACGGGAGGCACACACTGCTTGTGTTGAAGAGGTCTTACATGCATCACAGGAAGCGTAAAAACAAACTGAACGTTGAATGGACGTCAAAGAGAGGTTCCAAACAGTATTTCGTGGCGTTGAATAGTATGCAAGTTTAAAGATCGGTGGGTTGTCACCAATGACAGCGCCTAAGATCTGCACATGTGAAAACACATGGGCGGATGGATGTTGTTTTTCAGATTAGCGTTTTGTACACCCATCTGCTCATGTGTGTTTTCACATGTGTAGATTTCAGCCCCTGTCACTACTGACAACCCCCTAGTCTAAATTCTCAGTACTTCTCAAACCCCTTTTCCCTGCTAAAGCGGCCCCGAGATCGCCCACATTTCTGGGCGACCTTTCTTGCGGTCGAGCCCAAGTCTTTCTTAGGGGCCATACTGTGGCATGCTCGCCAGAACCTATTCTGGAAATGGCACGTAGTGTTTGAGTTGTTTTTACTTCAGGCTATTCAGCCATTTCTTCGTGTAGCAACCTAATCTTCCTCACTACTTATCGGAACGGCAATCAAATCCCTGGGGTCATCGGGGTCGAGACCATCGTGTTTAGGACTGATCTCCTCTGCCCTCCTGCTCCAATCCCCGCCCAAGTCTGCAAACTTAACCACGTCCATGTCGTCTCCACTGCCCGATTCCTCACCTCTTTCATTACTCCTCCGACTAAGACGGGCCATCCCACTGCACAGGAACTGCAGTAGCCCTTTCAGCGCGAAGGACACCTGGTCCTGCACACCTATCGCCTCCAGAACAAAGTACACATGGTACTGTACCGTTTACTCAGTCCCAATGCGATCCTCGTATCCAGCCCCGGCGTGCGTGAGATGCCGAGGCCCGGAAAATATAGAGTTGGGCGGCATAATGATCTCTTTCATCTTGAACAACGCTGCCGCTGCCACCTGCTCGATTTCCTCCCCGTATGCAATCACGTGTGGATAGTCACACGACCAGAACTGGAAGCGCACCAACCCGCTCACAATTGCGGGAAAGCGCAGCGTCTCCGCTCTCAATGACTCGTCAAAGTCATTCTGTGGCCCCTGCCGCGGCCAGTCCTTCCCAATACCCAAAAACCGACCACCCTTCTTAGGTTTGAACGGCTTCCTCCAAGATGTCTTCCTCAGAACGACGTAGGCAGCGCGCTGACCTCCCCAGGCGTCTAGCTCCCCATGCCATCGCGAAGCTCACACCCAGTCCCACTTCTATTTCCAGGCTTCCATCACCACGCTCCGTGTACTGGAGTAGCGGTGGACTCCGAGCTCCCGCTCTGCTGCGTCCCCTTTGTCTTCCCCCTCGTTGACAATCGGGCCCCACCAGGTGTCATTCGGCTCCTGTCCCAGGGCATTCTTCCCGTTGAACGTGCTCGCAATGAACGAAAACAACTTTTCAACGGGGGAAAACTTTCACTTCGGCGTCAACACCAGCGGCCCGGGGCTTCCGCGCTGAATGCCGCTGGAGGGAGCAAAAGTTTCAAGGCACGTGTGGCTGAGGTGTTGAAGATCGCCTTGTCGCCTATCAAAGCAGGCATATACGCTGCCATATTCATCACCCCCGTCTGCGACGTTCCTCCAGACATGTGTCTGAGGCCGGTTAGGCTTCCAGACGTCTGGGCCCAGATCGATACTCTTAAGCTCCGTAAAGTACACGTAGCTCTCCATGACGGAATGAAGGGGACGTATGGCTACGACGTCCTTGATGGAGATGTGCAAGCTCACCCGATGCTCAATGGGTATGTGGATGGGAACCAGCCGAAGGACGGGATGCGGGTCTTTCGCCATCCACACCCGCAACTTCTCTTCTTCGTGATCTGGGGGGACGATGTATGCCACACTCTCCGAAGTGTCGGGTTTTTCTTCCAACACAGCGGTCTCGTCCTCAGTGCCGACCGGCAACTGGGTCGGGCCCCTGTCATCGGACATCTGCGGGGCACCTCCATGTTGGCCCGTGACCTCGTGGCCCGCCTTGGTCTTCTCAGTGACCACTCATCTCGACTGTCCGACTTCCCTTCTCACTCCACCAGACATCTCCGACGGCACAACCTCCACAAGTCGAGGCGTTGACTGTGTGGAGGGTGCAGCCATTGTCTCCCCGGGAAGCGCTTTCGTCGCAGGCATAACTCCTGGGGCCTTCCCCGCCCGGACTGCAGGCTCGAGTATAGTCGCGTGGGAAGCAGGAGCACGCTGGGTAGAGCGGCGTGTAGAAGGCATCGCAGCTTCGGTCGTCATGTGAGCCGGGGCGGTGTGCTTCCTGGCCCCGCGAGCAAAGCGCTCACTTCTTTGTTCGCGAAGCGCGTCGCGCGGGACTTGCTGCTCTTCCTCCGATCTTCTGCACAGTCGTTGTCTCTCTTGAAGAACAGGCGCATCGGATTCAGACAGAGCTCTTTACTAGAAATTCGGAGAAATTTTGATTGAGCATTCTCAGTCCTCGGAAAGTCATCACAACTCAGGCCCTTTCCGTTGCCATACTTCTCAAGCAAGTCTTGGCAAACTTGGAAAAACCGGCGCGCGCACGCGTGGAAAGCTTCACATTCCAAGTTTTAGTCGCGGTCCGCGTTTTTGATGAACCGCGACGCGGAAGTCATGAACAGGGGTACGAGTCGAGGGCTCTCTGACCAGAAATGCTGGTCATCAAGGTGAGTGATGCCGAGCTTCTTAGAGGTCGAGGTGTCGAAGGTCAGGTTGCGCATCACTGGCACGGGGCCTTGGTCTCGGAGGAAAATCTCCGCTACGCGTACGTAGCGGCAGGAGGCAGACAGGCCGGTTGCTCTTAGCAGAATGGCCATTTTCATTCCTTCCCCTGCTCCGTTCTCCCTCAACGCCAGTGGGTCCATGTCGTTGTCCACGGCGAGAGTCAGCATGAAGTGGATGACACTCATGCGGTCGTGGAAGAACGGCTCGTCGATGCGGAGCAGTCCGGCGGAGGTGTTCTGCTGGAATGCGTCGGACAAGATATCCGTATCCACCATGTCCCGTACATCCTTTCGGCGGACAAGAAGCACGCGGAGGCGCGCGCCAGCCCATACCGTCCCGTCCTTTTCCTCTTTCACGCTAAGGACAGCTTGGCGGCAATGTAGACCTTCCACCATAGCACACTTGACTAATTTGCGCAACACTGTGCCGTCCTCGATGGTCTCGTCAGCGATATCCGGTAGCAAGGGATTGTTGCACCGTCGCACTATGACCGACATGATGGCAAAGTCGTACTCATAGTGTCGCTCAAATATGCTGGCCAGGAGGGCGTCGATGGTGTCGTCTGTGCTTTCGTAGAGAGCGTGCTGCAGCCGTATGGTCCGCGCAATATGTACGTAGACCTCTGTAGACTCGCAGTCGGCCTTTGAGAAAGTCCGACACGACACCGGCTGCTCCTCGACCTCCACGGCAACCATCTCGGAGTTCGCACCGTCCGAACTCTGTGGTGCTCGAGAGCGGTCGGATAAAGGGCTGGTTTGGCCTGAGGCGTCCTGGCGCAGACCTTCGAGTGGTGGCGACACCTATGGAGAGGACTGCACGCCTGCTTCAGCCCAAAACTTCTCCCCTGTCGCCGCCGGCTGCGATTCCGGCTCCGAATGTACCGCAGGCTGCGGCTCGGTGGCCGACATGAGCGAGTGGCGGGTGGTCGTAGTGATGGGAAGTTTATTGGTCAGTTCAGAAGTACGCCAATTGCGAGAAAGGATCAACAGTGGGATTGAAGGAGGAGGGCCATTATAATGGGACGGCGAAGACGACGAGAGAGGATGCATGTGCGGGGGAGGGTGCACGGGTGACGGTACAAAAGGGACATACCGAGAGAAGAAAGTCGTAGCGCGGGAGGGTCCGGACACGAGGGCCGCGGGTGGCTGAACCTGTATGGTTGGCGGCAATTATCGTCGCGCGCATAAAGAAGCAATTCTGAGCAGGCCCCAGTAGCTGCATTTCACGTCTGGAAAGTATGTAATGTAAAAGATCGGGGGCGGGGGCTGTCACTAATGACAGAGGTTGAGATCTGTACGTGTGAAAATACATGGGCAGACGGATGTTGTATTTGAAATTAGATTTCGCACACCCACCTGCTTATGGCATTTCACATGTGTCGACCTTAGCCGCTGTCACTACTGACACCTCCGCGCACCCTGAATAATCACCTTACTTTTCCAAGTTTTGTGAAGGGGGCGCCACTGTTCGTAAGGAATGTTATGGAACAGAAACGTGAGCGTGTGAGAGCATGTCATGTTCCTGGCCGCTGCACTCCCAGTCCGCAATACAAATGGCACACACCGACTCCCACAACACAACACGTCACACCCTCTCGATACCGATTTATTGACGTGGTCTCCCCTGCTTTCCTTGTTTCGTCCTCGACTCTCCTCCCTATACTTCGATCCACGTGGTTTTCCTTGCTTCGCTTGCTACGCTCTGCTCCCCCCTCTTTGCATTCGCATCATTTTTAGACTTCTTTCCCTCTTCCGTTCCCCTCCGCACTGTAACCATGGTGCAGACTGAGCTCAGCCGGCCCGACACAGCTGGCGTGTGCTTGCCTGGCTTCATCGCTGTTCTCCCCTCATCTGAGGTGAACGCGAAGTTTGATCTCATGAAGTTGAACATGTCGGCTATCCTGCACTTTGTCATCGCAGCAGAAAACGAGGCCTTCATGACGATCAAGTAAGCTGCCGCAGTTGAGAGCAAGCAGCACAAGCCTGGCAGCGACTTTCGCGTTCCTATTGAAAGCGACGACCAGGTATCTTGCAAGCTAGGCAGCGAGCAGATGAAGCAGATGGTGCGCGCAGCGCTGTCATTCCTGTTCCTGACCGGAAAAGGCAAGAGGATCAAGGAGATCGCGGATGGGGTTCTGAGCAAGAAGAACTATGAGATGTCCCTTATTGTTGGCACCAAGTTCATTCCCTCTAAGGTCAGCGAGGTCTTGGAAGTAGTTATGCGAGAAACCTTTTCGATTGCCCGCCCTAGAACCTTCGAGGCTCTCATATTCTTCGACGCAATCAACACAGACCACTCGAGGCGCGGCAGGGGACGTAAATTCGCTTTGGAGAAAATAACTCGAAGCCGGAATCATATCGCGCTTCCTGCGCAGCTGCTCACTAGGGCGTGGACGAAGATGGCGAACGCAGTGGGAGTTTCGGATGGCGAGGCGCCAGTTGGACCCTACCTTTTGTTTCGTCTGCGCGCCCATCACCTTGTGGATGTCGAGTCACGCGCTGATGGCTTTGCATCCATCACGCGGGAGACAACGCTGTAACGGAATGGGGTAGCAAGTGTGGAGGAGAGTACGAGGAGTACTGTGTGTCGGGGCCAAACTGCTGAGAACGATGCGGCAGTGCGGCCGGTTACCAGTCTGTTCCTGTCGAGCTTGCAAGCAATCGTTACGAACGAGACTTTTTACGATGTCAAGCACCACAGCAACTGGCCGTATCTGGACCGGTTTGAGTCGCTCGGTGACCACTTGCCAAGCGTCTTTGCCGACTTGAGCGGCGATACCCGGGAGGACTTGGCGCTTCTGCGTGAGGCGCCTGAAGATGATGGTGCCCGTTCAAAGGTTATCGAGGTGGACTCAGAGCTGTCGAATGCCGATTCAGAAGACACAACATCGCGTCGTCGTCGGCAGGTGACACTGTGGAGCACCACTCCCGGTCCAGAACTATCCGCGCAGCCTCCTCCTTCTTTCTCTTCCCGGCTGAAAGAGTTCATGGGGCTGGATGTGCACGGTAGTGAAAAAGAAGTAGGGGAGATAATAGCACACAGTCTTACGGTGCAGGCGAGTGAGGCTTTCCGGTCCCCTCTTAACCCATTAGTGCCCGAGCCGAACACCCCTCTTCGTGAACGACCAGAACCACCCAGCCGTATTATCCCGTCTCCACCGCCGGACTCGGTCCGGTGAACATCCGCGTGAGCGTCGAGCCCGATCACGTCAGCGTATCCATCGTCGCCGCCCAG
>JAUKWC010069272.1:0-34230 GCA_032356245.1 Endocladia muricata
AACCGCCCGCCCCCCCCCCCCCTCTCCCCCTTCCCCAGTCGAGGTCTGCTTACAGAACGATCCCCCCTTCTCCGCACGCCCCCTCACGCGACCTACTATTGGCCTATTGCCCTGGTCAAACCCAAAAAAGAAGCCGTTGGTCGTTTCAAGGGGATGCACCACGCATGACAGGCGGCATGCCACAGGCGGGCGTACCTTGCTGGGCAGGAAGGACTGTGCGTCCTTTTCGGGCCTTTTGCATGGGCCGAACAGTGTGCCTACTACTTCTGCTGAGCACTGGATATGGGAGGCTGCCAGGCGGTGTCACGCATGCCACGTCTCCGCCGGTGAGCGTGTCACTCCTCTTGCGCACCGCCGCGCGTAGACAGGTGCATGCTCGCACACCCATTCCCGCTGCCCCACGCAGCCGTACATAAAGCGCCCGCACACCGTCGCCTCAACGCCGCTCCCTCTGTCCCCTCATCCGCCGGTATTCTCCTCCTTACCCATCCCGACTCCCGACTCGATTCGTTCCCCATTGCTGTCCCCATAAGATCGCGGAACGCGCCTAGCCTTGTATTTCTCTCCCTCTTCCTGGTTCCTTTCGACCCACTCTCAGTCGTCTTGTCTTGTCCTGTCTTGTCTTGCCTTGTCTTGCTTTGCCTTGCCTTTTTCGGTTCGGTTCCATCTGTATCGTCGCTGCCGCCGTGTGTGTGTGTGTGTGTGTGTCGTTGTCCACTTTGTGACTTTATTTTCGGTGTTGTCGTTGGGATCGGGGCTTTTGAGGGGGGCGCCGCCTGCGTCACTTTCCTTTTTTTTTTCTTCCTTTTTTTGGGTTGTGTGGGGTTATCCATGAAGGGTGGGATGCGTCTTCTGACGCTGGCGCTAGCGGTGGCCGCCGCATCGGCTGCCTCTTTGGGCCCGATCACTCCGGACAAACATCCAAGTACGCGCTTGGTAGAGGCCATCCGCAAAATGCGTCTCTCCCTTGACCGCGAACTTCTCGCTCTGGCTCGATTGGAAGCCGCGCGCGCTCACGTCGCCCCGCCCGTTGCCCTTCCCATCAGCGATCGCCAGGCGGGAGACAATGTCGGGTCGTCCTTTGCGCCGTCCCCCGATCTTGATGACGGCTTTTCAGAGGTGACCAATGATGGCATGTCCACGTTTGAGCCGATTCGTCCGGGTGCGGCCGTGCCTGCGGCAAATGCGTCGGAGGAGCCGATGGAGTCTCAGGCGCCGTTTGTGCCTGGTGGATCCGGTGGAGGAAACGACGGACCAGAGCCGAGTACTGCTCCGCCGTCGATTGTGCCCGTCCCGATTCCGCCTGTTGCCACACCAGTGGGGCCGATCGGGATCTCCCCAATTCAGCCTCCGGAGGTAACCGTGTTGCCAGGTGACAATCCTCCTGTGGTTCCCGTGATCCCTGTGATTCCGGTCACGGTTCCGGTAGGGCAGACTCCGGAGCCTGGCTTTGAGCAGGTGCCACGAGAGACGGATATGCCAGGCCCAGGTCCAGGCCCTGGAGTGGTTCCGGTCAGTGGGATGCCGCCGGGTGTATCCCCTGGTGTTGGTGGCGAAGACGGTGGTGAAGATGGAGGTTCGTCTCCTTTCCCTGCAACAGGTGTCGTCAATTTTACCCCTAATCCATCTCCTTCGAATCCATTGACCCAGGGAAGTGGTGGTGAGGGCTCAGAGCCTGGGGTGACCATTGACCCGTCCTTCTCGCCTGAAAGCAGCCCTGGTGATGAAGATGCCGATGGGAGTGGTGATGATGATGATGGTTCGGTCTGTTTCCCAGCCGATGCCACTGTCGAGGTACAGGGCGGTGGGTTGAAGAGGATGGCCGATGTTGAGCTTGGTGATCGTGTCCGGGTCTCTGGAGAGTCGTTCTCCGAAGTGTTTATGTTTACTCATAAGATGGCAGACGTGCGCCACAACTTTGTTCGTATCTTCACCGAGTCTGGTCATGCCCTGGCATTGACGAAGAGTCATTACTTGTATGTGAATGGGTCACCGGCAGCTGCCTCTGTTGTGCGTCGTGGTGATTCTTTGATGCTCGCTGACGGCACCATCTCGTCTGTTGTCAACGTGGAGAATGAGATGGGGCGAGGCTTGTTCAACCCGCAAACGGTTCATGGAGATATTATTGTTAACGGTGTTCGCGCGACTACCTACACCACTGCCGTGGACATGAGTGTCGCGCATGCCCTGCTAACTCCGCTGAGAGCAGCGTTCTCATCTATGGGATGGTCGTTGTCTGCCTTTGACACAGGTGCCGATCGTCTCGCAAAGATTGTACCTAGCGGTTCATTGGTCGCGTAAAGGTCTTGAGGGATTCGATTCATTGTACCATTTGTTCAGGTTGGTATACTATCCTAGGATACCGTTTAGTTGTTGCGACTAGTGCTGTCTGCTTTCTCGGAGACTTCACCCAGTCAGCAGCGTAGATAGAATGCTTGTCATTAAAGACATATTTGTACAAAATTTCGGGGGCAGGTCTGTCACTTTGTGCACTTTGCGCCGTTTGACAAAGCTCTGGAGGGGGGGACCGTCCTTGTGACACTTGATATTGTCTCCGAAAGGCTATATTGCGTGTGACGAAAGTCGACGGAATCGTCGGTTAAAAAAAGAAAACAGTCGCATCATGCATTTTGCTCACCGGTCGTGAACAAAAAGGGCATTGGCGCAGTTAAGTGGTGCGTGACACTGGAAACACACGCACGTGGCCACTACGAGTAAAACAAATTCTCTGCTGTGATTTACAACTAACTGTTGGCAAGGAGGCGCTCCCCCAAGGTGAGTTCTCAGATACTACACACGTCCAATCCTGGCTGTCACTTGTTTGGTAGAGATCGCAGTACGGCTACGCCAATACTGTTTGCTGTGTTGTATGCCGACTGCGACTGCGCAGTACTTTTTTGTCTCCAGCGTGACAAAGTACAGACAGCCTTCGATCAGCTGTTTTACCTGATGGGCTGGGAGCCTCCTGGAAGATGGGAAAGCATTCTCATTTGTCGCTCTCAAAATTGCCACACGTGTCCCATCGCCACAACCTGCCCGCTGGAGCAACCCACTGAAGGGGCTTTTGAAGCATATCTATCGAAGGTTTGTTTTTGTTGAAACGCTCGGGTGAGTGTCGCAATGGTGGCACTGGAATTGTGGACTAGGATTCCAACTACAACTGACACGCACACGGCATGGGGTCATCTTCTCTAAGCCCAGTCTGAACAGTACAGTATACTATGACACGATTGAGATCCACTTTTTTTTTGTCACGTTTTCAAGCAGTCGAGTATAGCTTGATCTGCATCAAAGTTGACATCCTTCTCACCCATTCCCTGCTCCTTGTAGTCCTCGTATGCAGCCTTAATGAGATCCCCCAGCTTCTCGGCACTCCCAGAGAACTCGGGAGTCCAACCCAGCTTGACAGTGGCCTCCCCCGGGTCGGCGAAAAAGTGACGCGGTCTGTAAGGGAAAGCCTTTTTCGCTACAAACCCATCCAGCTTCTTCTGCACTGTTGCCGGGTCGTACGTTACAATCTTCGCCTCCTTTCCACACGCGTCTGCGCACATCTGAATCAACCCCTCAATCGTAATCGCGCGCGAAGTGGTGGCGTTAAAGGTCTCATTCTTCAGACGCTTCCCCAACGCTGCGGCAAGCATCGCTGCCACATCACGCACATCCGTCACGGAAGTCAGCTCGCTTCCGTTTCCAGGCACCAGTATTGGCTTGTCGCGTGTCAGACGGTCAAAGAAGATGTCCAGATACTCCCGCTTCGACGGGTGCTCACCGACAATGTAGATGGGCCGAAAGTTTGCAGAGCTCACACCGCTATCTTTGAGAGCCTTCTCGACTTCGGTTGATTTGCCTTTTGTCTCATCGCCTACAATGTGTGGTGCCGTATTAGGGTCGTACGAATATTCTCCGGCGCTCCCGACATAAAATACCTCTGCGCCAGTTTTCCCAGCTGCAATGGCCGGCGCGACGTCTTCAACAGACTTGGCATTGTTGTCGTAAACAGCGTCATAGCCGGCAGAGGGGTCTGCGTCAGAGATTTTCCCAAATTTGTATGAGAAAGCGGAGGGATACTGGTCCGCAAGGGCTGGGTATTGCGCAAACGGACCAGAGTCCTCGGAACCGCCAACTTGGAGGATATCCACCTTGTTGCCACCGGAAAGCAGGCTGCGCGCTAGGTGAAGACCAATGAAACCGTGACCAGCACCCTTAGTGTTCACTATCAGTACTTTGGACATTGAGAATCTTGCGTCAGATCGCGAGGTTGTCGGGGAGCGGAGACGCAACGCATCTCCTCGGCTGGTGAGCGAGCCTCCAATAAAACTGGAGGGGACAAAGCCAAACATTTGGGCAGTGTTTCGATGAGGTTCCGGCAAAAAGGTCTAATGAGTCGCCAGTATCTCGCCAATGAATGAATGCACTTTCGATTCTCGATGAAGTTCGGGAGCCGCAGATGTTCCTTTCGGCACTTCGTGTGCAGTCTGGTAGGATTCTCTCTTGCCTGCTTGCTAACTAAAGCGTTTGCAATCGCAAGCAAGGCAGGATAGGAACTAATTTAATATGAGGTGCTGGGATTGGGGTCACCATATTCAAGTGGGCATGCTTCAGACGGACAGGAACTGAAGGTATGCGCGGGAATTGTTTCGACGGAGCTCAAATTTTAGGTAGACAAGGCAAGGTCCAGCGATCTGATGAGCGACTCAAAGAGCTGAACTACAAATGACTGGTCAGGATTCTGTTTGGAACAGAAACCCTTAATTCCACAAAAGCGTGGTGTGTACACGTTGCACAATATCGTAGATCTCGATTACGATAACATTTTTTGAATCCGGATTCTGCTAGGTTCCTTGTCCCGTCCGAAAATATCGAGCCCCTGCTCAAAGATTACGTCCAATGCATATGTGCAGTGGTCCGGTTACCACTTAAGACTATTTCTGAGTAGCTCGTAAGGTGGGCGCCCGATTTGTCCAGGTCCATCAGCTCTCACACGGCAGTCGATTTGCTTCTAATTTTCTCTGCGTGGTCACAGCGTACCTGGCGTGAGCAATGGTGGCGAGAGCGCGGTCTGGAAAAAGCAACAAAACCGCTATCAAGGCGAAAGCAGCTGCCGCTGTATCTGAAATTGCTCCGGTTTTACCGCCACGGCCCGTTTTGCAAAAGGCGTTTGACAAAAGCGTCGAGCTTACCCCAGAAGAATGTCTGCAAGCCGCGCACTGGATCCGGCAAATTATTGGCGTTTTGGTTGGGCTTGGTTTCGGCATTGCTAAGTTTACGGGCGCGCCCGCAATTCTGACTTTCCTCGTCATTGTGACTTTGGCTCCCTCAGCACTTCTTCAGATCGCCAACGAACTGGACACTGAAGAGATTGCGAAGATATCTCCCATCCAGACTGAAGGACTAATGCCTGCATTCGCCTTGTTCTTACTTTCGTGGATACTTTCCTACACCGTTTTCTTACAGCCTGGAAGCTAGAAAAGTATTGTTCTAACAACAAAATGTCCCCTAATCCGCCATGTCGAGGTGTGCATCGTGAAAATTTACTGCTTCTGTATGCGCAAAAGCATGGCATCCAGTTTGTGCTTCAGCACTGGCTGTCCCTTTGCAGTCTTCTTTCGGAATTGTTTGGACTGCACGTATCGAGGGTGGCATGTACAAAGTGGCATGAAAGACAGGCACAGTTCGAGACATGAAGCGATGTTAGCTCAGTGGAACCCAAAGGATGGCGCACCTGTGAAGCAACATTGTTTCTGTTGACGCAGATTATTGAGACTGCGCAGCTCATGGATGTAAAAAGCATTTCGACATACCTGTTTCTTTCGCTCCTTTTTTGACTTATTCAACATTCCTTCCCGAATCTTTATTCTCTCCTGTCGCTTCCGTTCTGCCTCCTCTCTCTCCCGTTTGGCTTTCTGGTATTGCTTGACTTGCTTTGTGAACATGCCGTATTTTTTTTTTTCTTTCTTTTCTTTCTTTTCTTTCTTTGCCGGAACTCTACTGTTCGATCCTTCCGGTTCAGTGTCCTCTGTGGTTGGTCCTCCCACAATACCGTCGGTTTCTACAACATCGTGACCGGTAAAAAGCTCGCTCTCACCACCAGCACTAGCGTGTCCGTGTCCAGTAGCCTCGCCAAAGCCGGCAATGCCACTCTCCTTGGAATTCGTTGTCGGGTGTTTGGTTTCAATCTCTACGTCCTCTTCCGACTCAGAGAAACCCATAGTCCCGAGCTCTGGGGCGACTATGGGCGCTGCAGCCTCATTTGCAGTCGCCTCCTCAAGAAGCTTTTTTCGGTCCTTGTACCGAACGTGGCGCTTGACAGTTCGTGCTTTCTTCGCTTTTTGGCGCCGTCGAAGAGCGTCTCTAGCAGCCTGCTGGTTACGCGCTTCGAGGCCCTGTTTGCCCGACATGGGCCGTCGCTCCGGCGCCATAGTTGCCGTATCACGAGTGAGGCGCAAAGGAATAGAACTACGAACACCAGACACACGCGATGTTGTGAGTAGCGGCGAAGGCGTAAATGAATTGTACTGTACCAGTTTATGACATCTAATCTTTAATTCAAGGTTTTTGACGAAAATTACCATAAACTTTACAAATCAGAAACAATCGAGAATCATGTTTGATACGTTTCATGTTTGGGTAGACTTCCTTCTCGAACCAAACGCCTAGAAACAGTTTTTACGGATATACCGACCATGAAACCATGCTGAGATGTTCACACTGCTCTGAGGGTAATCAGTAGTCAAATCTATTAACGAAGGAGGGTTCGATACTGCTTAATTTGTCATGTTGCGAAGAGCGGCTCTGCTAGCTGGCAGAATGGATTCTCGGTTTCTCTCATCTGCGACTCATCAAAATGCGACAACGTGTTTGCGGCACCCCCTGCCTCAGTCATTGAAACTATCACCGCTTCAATCAAGCTTGACAAGTGTTTGGCGTGATTCGTCAGAATGTCATATGAACTTGATGAAACCTCTTCAAATTTTGCGAATACCCGAGTCCGAGAGGGACAAGCACGCGATCATAACCGAAATCGAGCTTGAGTCATCAGTTCCTTTGTTCGATCCTGCACAGTTCATTGAATCGGAGGTGGAGGTTTGGGAGGCGAGCAGCACGTTGAAGAAGCGGCGACTGAAAATGAACAAGCACAAGTATAGGAAGAGGAGAAAGCGAGATCGACGTCGTTCGAAGTAGTTGGACACTCAAACCTGTCGGATCGATCTGGTGTTGCTTTGGATTCCCGTCATTCTGGCGCGGCTGCTATTGATATTTGAGATGCGGTTGCTGTGCAAGCTGTGCTCCGTTGTAGAGATACAGCTGTGGAACGGCGTCATCATCTGAAGATGAATCCCACGCGGTGATACGCTCTCTGCGCAAATCTTGCTTGTGCGATTTGATTGACAAGCATGAAACCAGTGGTGCTCTTGGCGATCGCGAACCCTGTGTTCTTCTTCTTGGCCACAATATATTGTAGCTTTGGCTGGTGCTTCGTGCGGCGATGAACATGAAAGCAAACAGAAGTACCGCAACCCATCCAGCTCGCACAACAACGTTCAGTTTGTTCCATTCTGCGTGCCGCGACCTCTGAAAGGGTCCAGCATGCATAACTGTTTGTGCGACGGGATTTGTTGCCGATATGTGGAAGGGCTGTTGTGACGAGAAGTGTGTAGGAGCGATGTCGTCGCACTCAATTGTTGCAAAGACGGTGCCATTGCAATGGGAGTGTAGCGATGTTCTTGGAACAGTAAAGACAAAGTTGGTAGCGCTAGGTGAGGAAATTGTCGGTGGGTGCTTTTGGACGATGGAAATGGGGTGTCGGTAATATTGCTCACCGCCTTCGTCTGTGGCACATGTTGCGTGCATACCGAGCTTTGTTGCGATACAGGCCCAAGCTGTGCCTAGATCTTGATTCTCGGATTGAATGACGTAAACGGAACTGAGGCATTGTACGGATAAGAGCATCGTTCAAACTTGCATAAAAGAAGTTAGTCGTCCTGCGCACTGAAGTTCACTTCGAAAGCACTCCGCGTTGCTTTGAATCATGACTCAAGCCACTCTTACCCGTGAACAATGAAGAGAGTATCCAGATGCACCATGTTCTGATGAACCTATTGCAAAGAACTCATCATCGAGTAGCACCTGCTTCGCATCGAGTGAGGGCACCACCAACGAAAACGTAAACTCATCTACTGGAACAAAAACTTGTCAATCGAAAGCGTCCGCCATCGCCAGCATCACCATTCCCACTTTACACATCGAACCGCCAACTCAACACTATCAACAATAACATAAGTCCTCCACACGAAACGAAAAACACACACAACCCCCAAGCCTCGCAAAACCCCTCTCGCACTTTGTTCTACTCTGCCACTCTCCCCCTCGCTGCCCCTGCCAATGCCGCCGGCCTCAGTACCTCTACCAACCTCCACTCATTCCTCTTCGCAGCCAGCAACACCTTCTCCCCCACGTCCCCCCCCTCTCCCTTCCACTCCAGCAACGCCGCGCATGCCGTTCCCATCTCCGCCCGCTCCCCCGTCAGCTGCTCCACCAGTTCCTCACATCCCGGATTATGACAAACCACTAGCAACGTCATCCTCTCCGCGATCCCGCCTCCCCCCAGCGCCTCGTCCACGGCCACTGCCATCTCCTCCCCTGTCACCGCGTAATACAATGCATCCGTGCACAGCGTATCGCGCTGTGCCTTTCGCTCCGCCACCTGCAACAACCCTAGCGTTTGCACTGTCCGCACTGCATCCGAACACAACACCACATCCGGTACCCATGCGCGCATCCCCAGCTCCGCCCCAACAAGCCGGGCCTCCTCCTTCCCCTTCCCGCTCAGCACCCGATCATGGTCCGGTATCTCGCTCTCCCGATCCCACATTGTCTTCGCATGCCGCACAAGCACCAAACGTCGCGTCCCCGTCGCTATCCCTACCCCGCCACCCCTCCCACCCTCCGCCTCCGCCTTCACACTCTCTTCCACATCGATCAGCTCCCGAATCAGCTCCAACTCCCCCTGTCCGTACTCGCGCTCCACCTCCACAGGCACCTCCTCTGCCCCCACCGTCACCTCCGTCGCACCGCCCGCCCTCCTCCTTGGCACCCATGGCAGCACAGCACCAACCGCCTCGCGCGCTGCACAGAACACCCCACCACCCACCGTCACCACACGCGAAAACGCCCATTTGCCAAGTCTTCGAAGATTCGACACCCATACCACAGCGCGCCATGCTGTCAGCGACACCACGTGTGACGCGCGCCACAGTACCACCACCAGCAACAGTGCCGCCCCAACAATCAGCGACAGCACCTCCACGAGTGCCCGACCGACCAAGGTGCGCGACGCGCTGGCGGGAGGCTCCGACGTGTCATCATCGGGGGGAGAAGGTTGTGGGATCGATGAGGCGGAGGAAAAGGGGGCGTCACGGTTACAGGCAACTGTGCGTACACGCCGGGTGGTAGAGGGGAGGCGAGTTGGAGAGTGGCGGGGACGTCGGGCGCTGCAGAAGGGATTTGAGGAGGGTATGCCGAGGCGCGGGACAGACGGGATAAATGCAGCGGGCATTGTTGGAGCACGAGGGTTGTGTGAAAGGGCTGCGACAGGATGGGAGTGGCGAGGGGTGAGTCGCATAAACTGCTGTACGATCTGTAGTTTGCAATATAAAAGAGACTGCTTGTACCTGAGAGCACGACCCCACACAGGGCGTAAAAAGAGGAACGTCGCTGTGGAAAAACAATTCAGACCGTTGCAATTGTTAGTAAAGAGAGAACTCTGGCAGTTGTTATTGTACATGACGGCGCGACAAAAAAATCTTGATCAATGCAGTATGACTCGCGGACATTAGGAACCAATGTAATCTGCCTTTACTTACTTTTGCATGCCTTGCATGTTAGTTTCGATTCCGTTCTTAAATCCCTTATTCAAACTATCGGTGATGGGATGTGCGGACTAAATGCCTCTTCACAAAGCTACGAGCCGATACATCAGATTTGCTTCCCGTCGACTCAGTAGAAATTGTTCTGTTTGTGCAAAGCGACAAGTTTAGAATCGATGCCCTCCATTCCCAATTCGCGACCTAGACTGAGAATAAAGCGTATTAACTGATATTTTACTCATCGGCGAAATCCTAGTTTGCTGCTTCCTGACAAAGCACCCCTATCCTGTCTAGCATAGCTCCTCTACGCAACAGATGACTCTAGGTCCAAACGCAAAATCGCTCGCAGCTCAAGCCAGGGGCGTATAATTGATCGGTATACTGTCGCATTCCGGTACTATCGTAGTATGTTCCAGACTAGATACACCATTACAAAACCTGGAGCATGATTACCCCAGCAAGACAAAGTCTACATTGCAGACTTGCAGTTCTCTTTGAATACCTGCACTCTCGGGTTTCCAGTTGGAATGCCCTCGGCATATACTAGCCACGATGTAACGGCAACTTGCTCATGGGTCTGGAAAGTCGGGAAGATTGTCAGCAGGGGTTTACCATCTAATACCGGTTGAAACGTTTACAAATGTACCTCGCGTGCACGAGTTTATCCCAATCATGGGAGTTTGACAGCCCAAGAAAATTCGCATACATCTAGCTGAGGCTTTGTTCGAACAACTGCCGCAAGACACATGCCAATTCCGAGGGAGACACCGGGCCTCATGCAACTCAGAAACCGAGAAACTGTTCTCAGCGCAAGAAAGACAGTTGCGAAGCCCACTACTCTACCACCGCTTGCAGCTGAGACTCTCTGAGAGCACCACTCAAGAGTCTTCCGCTTATAAAAATATTCTGAGACACAGCCATCAATTCAGATCTTGGTGAAACCGATCTCTCCGCATGGCGGCACAAGTGCTCGCTCAGTCTGCAGGTAAAGTTGTTTACATCACTTGGCTGTGTCTCGCAATTCGTAAACGCACTGCATAAAAAACGGGGCATGTTATGCTACGCCAGCAGCATGGCACAGATACCGACTGCTTCACGTCGCGGTGACATTGCCGCCGTTTTCCCTCAACACAAGGCGGGAGTGTGCGTGATACTGCGAGCAGATGTCGAAAAGCGGATGATAACAAAATCGGCAGATGTCCCGCTCGCAACAAAATCGTATCGGATACTTCAAACGAAACGCCACAGTGACTACATAAGCGATATGTTTCGCTTGTTAAGCGACGTCGGAGAAAGACTGACTTCGAAGTATGAAATGCTGTAGTGTGCCGCACCAATGATACTGTAGCACCGTGAGATGGTGTGAGACGTTGACGACCAGCTCTCAGAGCTGATTGATTACTTGGTAAAAAGCTCCACCCAAAAAATCTGCCATACGGCAACTGTAAAGCTTACCCGTGACGTTCCTCATTTGCTCCATTGATCGACAGAAGCTTCTTCCTTAATCATACAGCACCAATCAAGTCGCTCTACCCGACATCCACCACGCGACAGCCAATCTATCCAACCTCCCACCACAACTCCCACGTGTCCACAACTCCCCCTAAAACTCCCACGTGTTCACAACTCCCCCCCAAACTCCCACGTGTCCACAACTCCCCCGCACCCACAGCTCATCTGCTAGCACCTCACCCCTCCGTTTCTCTTCCCCCTCCACAACTGAAACCTCCTCGCACCCCCCGGGCTCCCCTCCCCTCACCTTCCCTCCCTACCTTTTGGCATGCCTCCCCCCCACGATGCCTCACCCGTGGCCATCCCCTGGTTCAACAACATCTGGCACCCTCCCCCCGCGGCCCGTACCGCACCCCCTGCACTTCCTCCCGCCCTGCCACCTCGCCGTCGCGACCGCGGCACTGCATCTTCTTTAGCGCAAGCGACGTCGTCGGCGCACACACGACAGTCCTCTTCGCTACACACCGTCTCCACCATGTCGGCAGTTGATCGTGTGTCGCTCGTGTCACTCCCGTCTTCTGCGGCCGACGTCGCGCTCCGGGCGGAGGAGGGCGTTGAGGCGGAGTTTGTCGTGCCAGTCCCGGGGCCGCCTGCGGCTGTCGTACTTGCCAGGCGCCCGGCGTCAGAAAGGGCTGAGCAGCGCGCCTTGCAGGCCAGACTGACAAGCTTGAGACGTCCACCTGAGCGCAGCAAGGATAGGGTGCCGGTGGGGTAGAAAACCGTGCAGGACCTAAATGTTTATTGTGTATTAGGCGGAGGGCGGGACCTGGTGTCGTGTTGTGTAAAGTTTGATGCACGTTGACTGGGTTTTCATCGATCACGGTGCTCTATTCTCAGATGCCGGTCCTCAGTCTAGAAAAGAGATGGACAACAGGCAACCAAGCAGTACCATGCGGTGTTGTGAACCTGAATCAATTGACCTTGACGGCTTCTTCCCCGAGATGCCCCATCATTGGTTTCTCTCCCTTTTGCTTTTCCTTCCGTACTTTTCTCTCCCTTCGTTTTGTCTTTTTTTTCTTTCCCACAGCTCCCCCTCCCAACCTCAACTTTTCTTTTCGCTCCTTTCGTGCCGCCTTGCGTCGCTCCTTTAGCGCCGCCTTCTCAACCGCCTTTCGTTCTGTCTTCTCCAACGCCTCTCGCTCCTCCTCACTGACATCTTCGATTCCAACATTGCACACACTTTGCTTCTCCTGCGCCTCCAGCCGCGCCAGCTTGGCGCTGCCATGAGGCCTGCACCGCCTCTTTCCGCATGCCGCAAACACATCTGCCGCCCCCCCGCTCCCGTAAGCGGCGGCCAGCGTCGTTTCCCACCACGCCTCCTGAAATGGCCTTCGCTCCGCGCCTACGCCCAACTTTTCGGGGCGAACAGGCATCCTTAGTGGGTCCACACGCCCATCCCGCCGTGCGCCCAGCCCGGTTCCTGCAGACCACCCCATCTTAGTTAGTAGCTTTCCGCCGATGCCCTTTGAAAGATCCATTGCGGCGGTAGTACTCGGGACGTGAGGTGCAAGGAGCGCAAGGGATGGAGATGATGCCCTGAAGGGGCTACTTGAACGGGGTGGTGAGGCTGTGGGGAAAGGAAAGCGTATAGCCGACGAACTGGAAGCAATGAATGTGAGCGGTGCTTGTGAGCGAACGTTTCGGACGTCGGCTGCAATTTGACATTGGGGCTTCTGTAGATCGCGACGCAACAGTACATTACTGTGCAAAATGAACTGTTTTTAGAATGTGAACCCTCGTGCAGGGGTTCATTTCTCAACCCTGCATTCTGAAGTCAATGGATTAGGGTTAGAGGGTTGCTGGTAATGACCATGAGTCTATCGAGATGTAATTGTTTTGCGCCGATCGCGATACGTTCCATCGCCAAAAACTGTTTTTTACGCACTATGTGAGGGAAAAGAAAACGCCAATCACATGCGCTGAAGTTTTGAATGCTAAAAAACACACTCCCAGACGCAAGAATTGTGCCCGTCCCTGTCTTGGAATCGCTTGTCTCATGTCGGTGTCTTATCATTGGAATGGAAGCAACGAACAAAGGGAGCACGTGTGTCTGACCGGGAGATGCGTCCGAGCGATGCAATACTGCCAAGCTTCATTATTGGTGAGGAGCTCTTTTCATCGAGGGCCTCTGCGAGATCGGCGGAGGAGCTTAGTTAAACAATCGTTGATTTAGTTTAGGTACGCGGAATTCCGCTATGCAGTTTCGTGACACTAGCGTAGAGCCCCACGCCACCGGCATTGTGCACAGAATGGTCTGAGCACCAAGGGTGTAGCAGAAACATGTGGCCCCAGAGATGACCATTGCTTGTTCGTGTCTGTGTCAAGCTGCCCCTTTCTCGCGCATGTGCCTCCATTTGAGTATCTCTGGCTTTCAGGGATGGATTATGTGCGGTACCTTCGTTCAAAGGAGACTGTCGACGATCGTGCGATCAATCTCCGCGTCCTCCAAACCTTCGAGGGTCGCATTGCTAAGCATGTAGCCAGCAGGACAAACGCGCCTCTCAGGATTGTCGAGGTTGGTGGGGGAGTTGGTACTATGTTTATTCGCCTTTGGCGCCGTGGTGTGCTGACAACCGCCGGTGGCGTGGAATATACGATTGTCGATGTGAAGTACGGAGTGTTGCAGGCTGCATACGAGACAATTTCGACTGGGAATATTATAGCATCAGGAATGTCAGATGCACAGGGAGAGAACGGCAAAACGTGTCCGAACGTGGCAGGGAGTGAAGGAGCGCATCACGTTGGCATGCTTGAAAGCAAGACGGCAGAGATAGGCTGGCTTGAATTAACAGAGAGGGTCAAGGTAAGCTTGGTACAAGCGGATGCACACTCATTTCTGAAACGGAGGAAGAAGTGCTTTGATGTGCTGATAGGTGCCGCTGTGATGGACCTGTGGGAGCTGGAAACCACTTTGCATACTCTTTTTAACGCTCTAGATGTGGAGGCAGGGCTTGCTGCTTTCTACTTTCCAATCAATTTTGATGGGACGACGCATTTTTCTCCAGAATCAGTTGAGGGATCTGAATACGATTCACGTGTGGAAGAGGAGTTTCATATTGCTATGGGAAATCGAAAAGTACATGGAAAGAAAGTACTTGCTTGTCACACTGGTCGCTATCTGATTCCTTGCTTGAGGAATATCGGTGCAAGAGTGGAGGCGATGGGAGGCTCAAGTTGGCTTGTCACTGCCGAAGACGTCGGCAAGTATGTTGCTGACGAGGCCTATTTCCTACGCTGCATGATAGACTTCATTGAGTCCACATGTGGCCAGTCTAATGGCGTGCTGTATGTAGAAGATTCTGCTCGCTTTGGTCGCTATATCGCCAGTCGCAAACAGCAAATCTCTACTGGGATCCTGGCCTACGTCGCTCACAACATCGACGTTTTCGGTGTTTTGTAATCCTTTACAGAGCTTTTTTTTGCAATCGCTTCTCATCCTACTCGTCGGCTTGCAATGCCTCCTCCATTTTGACAAGCATAGAACCAAAACGTCGTGCTTTCATCTGGGCAGAACGTGTTGCAACACGCAATTTTTTTTCATTTTTGGTGGCTAGCTCATGCTGCTGTTGCTGATGTAGTCGCACATCGGATTGCAGGTTTTGGAGACGAGCGCAGCACGTTTCTGCTCGCTTGTTGAGAACGTCCATTCCAGCTTGTTGCTTTGCCGTGTCCTGTACGCGAGAAGAAAGAACAAACTGTCAGAAGGATCGCTACTTCAGCTGCTTGACGTCTGTGGTGGATACGTTTTATTCAAACTCACCTGAATTTCTGCCAGAACATTATTCACCTGCTCTGGGAACGATTTCTTGTGTGTCGTCATAACTTTAAAAATTGACTTCGATGCACACCCAGCTACCCGCCGAACCTCCGTTTCTCTTCTTCCAGAGATATTGCGCATTGCAAGCACGGTTTTTTTGTGGGAAGCAAGTATCCTTCGCTTTTCCGACTGCGGCGCTCATGCCACTCAAATCAAGAAAACTTCAGAATTAGAGGAGACTGGAAAAAGCCTTGTTTTCGGGACCGTTAAGGAATGAGAACGCACCTCTCGTTTTGCTTCTGCCAGACGCTTCATATCATCTACGAAACGCGCGTTATCTGCGTCGTCGGCACTAGTATTAGTCTTCGGGTCTACCATGCTTATAACACCACTACCCCGGATCTGCGCATTGTTTCCTGTCAAGCTTATACTGTGAGGTGGTTCTGGTGCGACCTTGTCTTCAGTTGATACCATTGTTAATTTTGGCTTTTGAGATCGTCGGTTCTTTGCTATCTTTGTGCGAGGCTGTTCAGATGCTCTTGTGAAATGCTGAGAAGCCCTCAATGAGTCTGGCTTCGCGTTTCCGGCTCTTCCACATTTGTCTTGTCCTTGTGCCGCTTTTGGCCGATTATGCGTGTTTGTCGCTCCATGTAACTTCTGAGTCATTTTCTCCAGTGCCGGTGATACTGATGCCTGGTGGTGCCGATGCGCCAATCTTTTTGCGACGTCCTCATTGTCATCGCTGGTGTCAAGCTCACGTGGGATGAGGCTAGATGGCAGAGGGTCCAAGTTTGTGTCGTTCCACATTGAATCCAGGATAGCTTCGATATCATCGAGAGGGTCTGGTTCTCTACTTCGCCCCATCTCTCAGACCGAGCACGATCGAAGGAGTAACTGATTTTGACCTGATCACAAGGAGTGGCAGCTTTGAGTGGAAAGAGAGCGCTGAGGAAGCCTGATTTGATGGAAAAGGGCTCCTACAATGACGGGGGTTCCTGTCACCATGAAAGGAGTTCTAGACATGGTTTCGCTTCAAGTATTCGATGATTGTTTCAGGACATGTCTACGAAATATGCGTAAATAGCATTCAAGTGAAGCGAAAAAGCTGTCGCAGTGACCGACATCATATTCAAATTACAAGGGACACTACATCACTGCAATGATGCGACGAGAGTAGACACAGCTGCAAGATGTTTGCCGCTAGTCTGCCAACCAAGAACTCTTTATAATATGACCCGTCGCTATCTCTCGCGACAGTGCAGACAGATGCTGCTTCTTTCTTAGTGCACTGTGTTGGTGGGTCATTCGAACCGACTGTGACTGGTGGACGGATTCAGCAGTGTCGCCCTACATGACGTGATGACCCAACACATAGTTCAGGATACGCGGCACTGCCAAATTTGCCATAACTGCTCTGCGGGTTGTGATGAAACGTGAAGAAGAATAGCACCCAGCCCTATCAACGAGAAATAATCGACTCGAAGTATTCGTCTGTATGTTCACCGAGTATGTTACCACTCAACGATACTCCTTCCGCATTTCATTAAGCTGATCTACAGCTCGTGCTACTGAACGAACGCGTTAGAAGAGCTTTGGCTATACACATACAAAGGGCACCTGTCTGCCGGATGTGCTTGCATACATGCGAGCAACCGATCTGTACACATTAATTCTACATGAGGTCAGAATGGACCAGAGTACTGCCTAGAGACAGAGTCCACCGCTGACAAACCATCGCCATCTCACTCTGCTATTGAAGATTTAGGTGATTCGCCCTTTCCAGACTGCCTGCTGTCATTCTCGGCAGGTGGCCCAGGAGTACCATCATCGTAATTTTCACCTGGCGGAGGTTTTGAGAATCGCCCCTTGTACCTCGGTCTCGTTTCAGCTAGTCGCTTTCGGACCATGTATCGCACCCTTTTTTTGTACTGGCGCCGACGCTTCTTCTCTCGAAATCGCTCCAAGGCTTCAGCTCTCTCCTCTCGAGAATACTTAAACAGAGCTCCATCACCTTTCGGGATACTTGATGAGGCCAATCGTGGTGGCGAGGTAGCGTGTGTCAAACCTTTCGTGGTGAAGGCAGGAGATGCCGCAGAGGAAACAGCGGGTGCAGTGGAATCTGAATCTTCGCTCGTTTCCGCAAGCGGGTCCATTGATGTGTTGCTTTGAGAGGCACGAGCTAGTCCCTCAGAGGGCGGCGGTTCCTTACACACCCGCCCATCGCTCACAGCCAGCAACAACTGAACAGCAAAATTCGTTTCACTATTGATCTTGCGGATTGAAGGTGCAGCAGCTCGGCCGGAACCCATCTCGGCAACAGAGCTGTCGTACTTCAGATATGTGACAACAATGTGATGGTATAGCGTTCAGAGTCTCCTCACGGTGATGCAGTACGGTACAGACTTGGTCGGTCGGGAGGTAGAGCAGGCAGGTGTGTCCTCGATGTCCTGCCAGAAGGAAGCAATCGAGACGACAGTATGAGCGCCAGTTTTTTCTTATTCCGACAATGCAGCACTTTGAGCTGCAGTCTACGTCGTCTACTCGCAAGCTTTAGGGACCAGGGCAAATCTGCACGAGAAAGCAGTGGCACAGTGGTAATGGCTGAGTTGAGATGTCGGTGTGCAAAACAAGTAGCGGTGGCGAAGCAAAGAGGAAAGTGTGGGTTGGGTTGAATAGCCGAGCTTTTCTGAAATGTTTCCGAATGCGATGTGAATAATGGATATGTACGGTCGGCAATGAGCGTCGAAAAAAGGAGCTTAGGATACACGCGAAATAGACCACGGCGGGTGCAAAAATGCATGTGGAGCCAAACGCTGCGAAGAGTCACGGACTGGGATATGTGTCGGCAGGAGTGGTTTGGAGGGTTTCTGTGCTTCTATGTGCAGAAATTGAAACGGAGGGCCGCGACGCTGTGATGGACGGCGACGAGCGGTGAGCCGATATAGCAGGCCTATGAGCAAATATCTGCACAGATATTTGCCCTTTGAAAAGACGCGTGGCATTATGCCATTCGCGTACTTCTCTCCGACAATCTATCAAGGGACTTGTATCGACTTGTTGAGCCATAATTGGATGTGACGATTAGAGGTTGAGCTAATGGAGATTTGGCAGCAGATTTAGAATGTGCAGTTGGGCATTGTACCCCTCTGCGCTCGCAATTTGCGTCAGTGACGTAAAATGGTTACACTCGGGTTTTCCAAGTTGGGGTTGCAGGGTCAGGAGGCGGTTTTCCCTGTACCTCAAAAAGGAATTGGGCCATTGTGGTAAGACAACTCTTTCCCAAGAAGTACCTTGTACATGTGTTGATAGTCAGCTTGAGGCTGCCTGCCAACACATGTACATTTCTAGACCACAAGAGATGTTGACCAGATATTATTTCATAGGTAATATATCAAACATGACCAAAACTTGGTGTCACGAAATGGATGTCAGATTCATTTTTATCCACCTTCTCAGGTCCATACACATCGAAGGAGGAATTTGTGGCATGTACCAGAACCCTGTTCTGATGTTGCTGGAGCAAAGACAATAAACTTTTAAAACAAATGTGGAAGGGCATACAATGTGTGCAAACATATCGATGGAAACATTAAGTAATTCCTTACGAAACTAAGTTTCAACATCTAGCAAATCTTCTTGTCTGTGCTTTTCCCGTCGCGTCCAATCTTTCGAAAGCCCGCTATTACTCCTTGTTCTGTCGCTCGTAATATCTTTACTATACCCCAGCTGCAGTGGAGCGTGTGCGAAAATCCGTTTCAGTTCTGTATTGAAAAATATGAAACTAAATCTTTCTTCCAAACGTGTGTTGATATGTGGACGACAGCATTAGTCATATTTCAAAAGGCGTGACCAAAGTACAGTATGATTGAAAATATATATTACAGCAAGGAAAAGGGGTATTCAGGGATTACATGAGTGTAACATTGCTTCTCGTAGCAACCGAATGCTTTCCTAGCCTGCAGTCAGAAGCGCACTCCTGTTGAGAAGATAGAGGCCCTATCGGCAACCCATAGTTGCGTGAGATTGGCGCTGGAATGGAAGCACATTGAATGTAGTTCGATGTTGTATTTGAATGGTGAGCTGGCAGCAGCAAAACGTTTGTTCTCTGGTTTGCTCGCTTGTTCTGGGCTCTACTCCCTAATTTGTCAAGAGTTTGATACTCCACTAAACGTGTAAATCATTTTTCTGTCTGAGTACCTATCACCAGCTGTATCTCTCATCTCTAACTGCTGCTTGTTTCACCGGGGTAGCCTTTTTTTTCATATTCAATGGCTCACATAATGAATTAGACCGTGCAGCCAAACGATGTAACTGAAATGAATGCATACAGCCCCTTTATCGTGTGGGCGCAGGACTTTGGCATTTACCTCGTTATACTGGACAAAAGTCGCTCTGGGATTCGACAGCCCAATTTGTTGACGAATGTGCAGACCTCTTGGGTGATGCGAGGGGCGGTGGACCCACTGTTTCACATAAATAACAAGTTTGAGCGACTGAGTTGGAACTTAAAAAGGTCATTAGAAGTAGTTAATATGCCACAAGGAATGAATCATAGTAGCTGATACAGTACAAATTAGAAATGTCAATTGGGATTCAGATATCAATTTGATATATGATTCAAAACTGTCAGTCAAATAACAATTCGAGAGACAACCATGTTGATCCCTTTCGTCTTGATCGGTACGAAATAATAGTAATGTAGTGTGGAAGGTCTGTTCTTGGTGAATAGAGAGACCGTCGATGTTTTTACCGGGAAGGAAGTCATGTATGTTTCTCCACTGGTGGCAATACGAGTACTTTATTTAATTTGCCCACTCTTTTCCCGCTTGCTGCTCAGTAGGATTTTTGGCGTTTTCGAAGATCAACGAAAATGCTCGAAATTTTGTCAAACCGTTTCAATTACCTCATCAACTTACCTCATTGACCCAGGTCAGGGGACCATCTAAGTGAAGACCTGGTGGCATACCTTGGTGAATGTTAAAAATTCCGTAAACACCTGTACAGTAGGATTTCAGTCCACACGGAAATTTCTATATGATCGGTGCAGGTATGGTTTTGCAAAAAATTATCTCAAAACAGAGGAAGACGATTGGTGTGGAGAAAAACATATATTTTATTTTAAATGCTAAATTTAGCACATCTGATTTATCAATTTCCGTCGGCGGTGGCGTAGTTGTACGAAAAACTAGAATTGTTTCGTGTAGAGTATGGACGGTGTTGCGAGTAGAACTCGCCACATTGCTTCGTCTTCAGAATTGTTGGACCGCGCCTTTCGAATATTGAGTTTGTCAGGGTCTCAGAATGGGTGGTACAAAGGTTCAGTCGAGTACTATTGATGTCGACACGATTAGAGAGACCCTGCCTAGCGCTCGACGACACTACCGTCGCGCTGCAAGCAAAGCATCTTCAAAGCCGATTCCTGCTTCACTTCCGGTTTGCTTTGCTGAAGTTTGGCGGCATCGCCAGTCATCGCTTCCGGCTCATCGACGCGAGCGTGCTACACTTGAGGCTGTTGCTTCAACCATTCCATCAGATGCATCCTCTCTGACGGGGGAGGCTGCAGCCGCAGTGTACCTAGCCGCTTTACTTGTAGCTCTGCGTCGATTAGTTGCGACGACGGCACAATTGCGGCTTGATACTGTTATAGAAGGAGAGATCGCAAAGCCTCTATCCAAAAAGGATCGTAAGAAGTTGAAGAGGAGAGAGCGTTTGGCGGAGGAAGCCATACAGGATATGAACGTTGCCGATGCCCTAGGCACAAACAAACACGCGCAGATTGGTGTGGACTCTATGCTGATTGATAAAGTTGGAGATCTCAAAGTTGATGGTGAAGAGAGGGAGGGCGAGAGCAACGATGATGTTGGCCTTATGGTCAGTATGGTTTACTTGATAGGACTATCGGTGCGCGGCTCAAGCCAAGCAGTATTGAACACAAAATGTGAAAGCATACTCGCTGTCGTCATGCAAGCATATGATCATGTTTCTGGAAGGAGCCTCGTGGAGCGTCATACAGGTACAGTGTTTGCCTCAGTTCTGGCAGCGTTGGATGCTTCCTCGTGGACGAAACCTACTGTTCAACGGGCTTTTCTTTACCTTTTGCGGCAAACTTCTTCTCGGGATGCTAAGTCGCGACGAAAAGCCCGCGAGGCGTTAGACGTGCTCCTGAAGTCTCCACGCGCAAGCATTGTGCGCAATAGAACGAGCAAATCAGCAGTCTCATACTTTGCTGAAGAGCTGAAACTTGAAATGACTGCTCTGGAAGAGGGTCCTACGGGCGCAACTGTCGACAATGGAGTATTAGGCTCCGTGAGTCTGATCTACCTTTTGACAAGCATCGAACGATTTGGTATTTTCTTAGACCCAGCCGATGCTGCGAAGGTCTCTAAAGAAGTCGTTCTCGTTGCCCTAAGCAGTCTTCCTGTTGTAAACGTTTTTGCACTGAATTGCCTGAGTGCTTTCTTCAAGCGCAGGCGGGAAGCTGCAACCGGAACCACAAGCAATCGAAAACCAATATTACCTCAACTTTACCTCGAGAAAATCCTCGAGAAAATCCTCGAGCACCGTTTGGATGAGAGTTCTTCCGGTGACGCAAAAGTAGCGTACGGTGCTAGCGTTTCGAACGGTGCGAAAGCATACGCGAGCTACTTTGATTTCAGTTCTCCTCCTGATGAATTCATCATCCGTCCAGTGAAAGTTCTCTGTGACTTAATTGCGCGGTCAGAGGGACGAGGCGAATTGACAAAGAGCGTAGCATTCAATTTATCGGACCTTGTATGTACCAGATGGTTCAGGCAGAGGCAAGACGTACTTACTGCCTTGCATATGTTTACGTCCACAGACTTTCGAGTTTTGTGGCCGGATACCACTCCTGTCTTGAAGCGTTATCTGGAGGATCAGAAGGCAGCTGGAGCGTTGCTGATGAGTGATACTGTACGATCTTTAGCAACGGCTACAATTGCTACTCGAGATGTTGGTTTGAAAGGAAATGATAAGAAAGCTCAGGACATGGCCAGTGGAATTTTACACTCTCTTGTACGAGGGGGTGCTGCAGAATGTATATGGCAAGCCGCAAAAGTAGAGTATGACAAGAAATTGCATCTGACAAATGCCTGGATCTTGCCAATTCTACGCGAAGGTCTATGCGGAGCTCCTTTTATGCTGTTCCACAACGAACTTTTGCCTCTGGCAGAACAACTGCGAACAGTTCGAGAGAAACTTCGTGAAGAACATCGCGATGTCGAAGCGAAAAACGTCGGAATTTATTTTGATCAAGTTTGGGGCTTGTTGCCAGGCTTTTGTAATAGTCCATCTGATCTCGGGCAGGATGGCGTCTTTAGCAAGGCCTTTGGTGCTATCCATTCTTGCCTAACGTCCCAGGATGGTCATTCAATGCAAACGATTGGTGTTGCAGCTTTGCGTTTGCTGTCCGAGTCAGTTTTATCCCTCAATTGCGAAGATGCTGCCAATTTGGTAAAGAAAAAATCATTTGCGGCTCGATGGAAGAAGCTGTTTCCAATCCTGACTGAGCTTGCTGAAAATACGCTAGATGATCGTCGAGACCGTATTCTTCAAGCTGCAACGAAAGCATGTCAAGCAGTTGCGGATTCTGCCCTTGTCTCGGCCCTGCTCAGAAAAGTTCTTCGTCGATTGCTCCAATTGCAATTAGAGCGATCAAACAAGGGAAAAGAGGGGGGTTTTTCAACTGCCGAAAACTTGGAGAATTGTATCCGGAAACAGCATGCTGCCGCGGATCTAGCTATTGCAATTGCCGAGAGCAACACCATTGAGCCGGACGCGGCAGAGATCGACTTTTTAGAAAAGGCAATGTCTCCGTTTTTTCTTGACTCCAAGGAATCATCATTGCAAAAGAAGGCATACAAGGCAACGACTATGATTATTGGATTCGGTTCTCTGTCAAAGAACTTCTCGAACCTCTCGACGTTTTCGGAAAATACGGCTCAAGCGAGATTCTCGGTAGCGCCGGGGGCGAAAGCCGCTCGCCAAGGTCTCATAGTTGCACTAGTGAATCAAAGCTTAAAGTTCGAAAGAGAGGAGCAAAGGCCAGCATATGTGAAACTTTTGACTGATTTATTCCTTCCCGAGATTATTCTAGGGACGAGAGATATGGCGGATAAAACTCGTTCCGCTTCGTTTGAAACACTCATTGTGATGGCCCGGACGTGGAATAGCTTGCCTGGAGAAGCTGTGTCGGATGGACTAAGACAATTTATCATGGCAGTTGCAGCCGGGCTGGGTGGAAAGACTGTTCCCATGCTGTCGGCCACGTTGAGTAGTCTTGGTCGCCTCATGTATGAGTTTCAGGAAGAAGCTGCGACAGATGCGATTCTTGCGCACAACATTGACGGACTATTTGGGTCAGCCGTTGGAACTGACGATGACGATGCTACGATGAAGGCCGAATCTGATCTTCTTCCGCTAAAGAATGAGATGATCGTTCAGGCGGGTCCTATCGCCATACTTCTACGACATAGTGCGCCTGAAGTTCAAAAGGCAGCATTAGGAGTGGTTAAGGTTGCCACTAAAGTTCTAGCGAAGCCGATATCCCGCTTAACGGCCGTATTGCCGGGAATATTGCCAGGACTCGTACATGTTGCGGCAAGGTCCAAAAAGCAAGAGACGCGCTTGCGAGTTCGAGTTATATTGGAAAGGCTGTTACGTAAGTGCGGGCGGGAAGTATTGGAAGCAAACTTTCCTCCCGACCATATCAAATTGTTGTCCGCAGTTCGGAAAAAGTACAGTCGAGAGCTGATCAAAAAGCACGAAGCTAAGGATAGGAAGAGAGAAGCAAGAAAAGCTAATTCTATTGGCGACTTGTCCATAGGGACAGTTCACGAAAAGGACAGTAATGATGACGAGCTTCTGAGCGATTCAGATTCTGATATCGAACGCGAACTTTTGGATGGTGATGAGTTATTGTCCTCATCTTAGCAAAACCGTTCAGCTCAGCGCGCACGCAGAAATGACGTTGTGAACTTGCTTGATGCGAAAGGCTCGCATTCTATTTTAGCTCGAGATGACGTTATATCGGCGTCTCGTGAAGCACGTTTGGAAGAAGGAAGAAAGCGTTTCAGGGAAACCGATACTGTGGTCAAATACAGCGACGATGGCAGACCAATATTTGTTGAAAGCGACGAGGAAAGTGGCGGAGCCGAGGTGGGCAGCGTTGAGGATATTGGTTACGAATCTGGTTCAGATGGTGAACATGCCAAGATTTCCCAACGCGTTGAGCAAGCCGTTGCAGGCAAGAAGCGGCAGAGAGACGTTGAAAATAAGGAACCACCTCCAAAGAAAGTGAAAGGTTCGTTTGGAGAGGAGTACAAAAGTAAGAGGGCTCACGGAGACGTCAAGCGTGCAGGACGGCCGGATCCGTATGCCTACGTGCCACTTGGTGCGAACATGGGGAGCGCTAACCCTCGGCAGAATAGGAACAACCGCAAGAGCTCCAAGTCTAATTCAAGTTTACGCAAACTGAGTAGTATTGGAGCATCTAGGAAACAAAAGCGCTCGACAGGCATCCCAGGGAAGCGATAAATTTAATAATAGGCACTTACGAACACCTGCACAGATGTTTTCTTTACCGCTCGTTCACCGTAGCGGTTTTGCATGGTGTGGACTAGATTCTAGCCAAGCTGCAATAGTGACAGGTGCTCTAACGTGTGTTTCTTTAAATGCTTGAGCATATGAGAATATTTCCGTTGACCCGTTGACCAGGAAATTGGGAGGGAGGTCTGCAGAGTCTTTAGTTCAGATCTTCTGACTGTATTTTCCCAGTCTTTACACAGTTCCTAACCCACATCTCGTCAATGAGCTGAGCATCGCGCAACTCTTTGGAACCACTCCATTGTTGAGGTAAAGATGAATGAATGAGAATATAGCTAACTCGCGGATCCGGCTTATGGACTACTACCGCCCCCATACAACGCAGCAGTTGAATACTGCCAGACAATGTGACTGCAGTTTCTGGCACATAAACATAACGTTTATGGAAGATATTTGTTGTCTGCAGAACTTCGTCGCTGGTGCGATCTAGGACTTCGGATGCTTCACTGACGCTGTTGAGTCTATAATCCGCTGAGTCGCTACTCTTCTGGATTTCTGAGATCGAATGTGTGAATGACGCAACGTCGGCATTTTCTACCCATGAATCGCTATACTTGTCAACTTTTGCGTACAATTTCGAGTTGAGGCGTTTCGTGGCATGTACCACATCATTTGGCACAGGTGGTAGATAAGTTTTTGCTGAATAGCATCTGTCGATCCACGATGTTCGGAGAATTGAGCAGTCCGGCTGGCTCTCATCAGCAGCACCGAAGCGATCCCGCAAAATTGTCACTTTCGGTAACGTCGAACTGCTACAAATCACGAAATCCACTGAGTTTGTGAAGTTTTGAACAAAGCTCCCGCCAAGCTCATGAATTCTGAGCTCAAGCTGCTCTTTTAGTTTGTTATTAGAAGCAATGACGTAAAACGACAATCCTTCGAGCACTGTCGACAATCTTTCCACATTTTCAATTTGGGCCCCAAGAGCGGTGGCAATGACTGCGCGAGGGTTCCGTCCTCCGGTAACAAGGTGCCCTTCTTTCTTCGCGCGTTCCATTGCCTCGGCTTCCTCTACATCAAATGTTGTTCTCAATATCTTCCGCCCTTGTACATCGGAAACGTCATCTACGTCTGCCTCATCTGGACGAACGATCGCAGGAAGTTTGTTATCGTCTAAATCTAAGACGTCAGAAAATGTCGGCACATCGTAGTACGGTTTCGACCAGTTCAGTCTCTTCACTCTCGGGAAACGAAGATTGTAATACCTCCTGTTCAACTCAAAAGCCTGGATGGTGAGAACCATCGACTTCCATGGTTCAATCCATTTTGCAACATCGTTCAGAAGACCAGCGTAATCTCGCCTTTCGAAGTGACTAGGCAACTCCTTACGGTCAAACGGTTTCCATTCACCATGCAAGTTCGTATGTAATTCTGCCAGCTCTTGGTCTGAGTAACCTGTACCGACACTTCCGATTGCAACCCATTTGCAGTCTCTCATCTTTGGTTCCCACTCCAGACCCTGCCCCTTCCAAGCAGCGTTCTCTGATGAATCGGCTCGCACTCCAATGAGAAACGAACTCAGTTTCCCAGCGCGTTGTGCACGGTGACCTCTGCTGCTACTGTATTTCGCTCCGAGAACTAGAACATCCAAATCCTGGATTCCACCATCGAAATAATCTGGCTTTAGCTTGATGGAGACCTCCATGTCTCTCGCGGCTAGCGCGTAGGCCTTCTCCGGATTCTTTGCCACCACCCCTTCGTACCCCAACGTCTCGTATCGCTGGAGAGCCCGTATGAGTTCATTCTCGTTGTGACCCTGCTCCGACTTCACAACTTGAACTTTTGCTCGTGCTCCAATGCCATATGCGCAGGCCTGTTCGGCTATGAGTTTTTCAAGAAGAGTTCGTCTTCTATGGAGTGGTAGTCGGATCACCATGTTCCCACTACGTCGAGACTCACCTCGACGCGACCCTTGGTCCACATACATCACGTCAAAGACCATATAAATAAGAGTATACGACGACCCTTCAGGAACGGAGCGCTTGGCAATGGCTGTACCAATAGTCCGTATGTCTTCGAAGCGCACCCAAGAGGCTTTTAAATTGTCCCATATCATAATCTCGCCATCAAGTATAAAGGATTCTGCCTGCACAGCCGTGGTAACCACTTCCTTTAATGCCCCCGCATACATTCCGCTGCTATCGTTTCCTCTTCTCGAAAATGTCTTGATATTACATATTTGAATTTTGTCTTCCGACATGGATACCCACTTATGGAGCTGTAGACGTTCTCCGTCCAACTTCGGCTCCATGTAAAAGTACGGTAAGATTTGTGCCGTCTGAGTTGACAATGCCCCTTTGTCTTCCCTGTCTAAAACCCCATCCCGGGGTTGCTCTCCATTTCCACGAAGAGTTGCGCAAATACTTTCAAGTCGTTTGCGAGAAGGACGCATTGTGAGCATAACACTCGCATACTGACCGATTTGTACAGATGCCTCGCCTACTTCAAAATTTGGGTCGTGGCAATCATGCAGCAACCGTTGAATATCATGAATCTGATTGTAGTGTTGTTTGGCGCCAGGATGCAACCAAGAGAACAGCAGATCTTCAGAAAGCCGAATATCAACATCTTTCAATATAATACGAGAGACTTCAGCAACCTCTTGAGCAGTACCAAGCTGAACGAGTCCTCTCAGTGCAGCAGATCGCGCATCTTCCGGATCTTCTGCGCCGCCAGGCCATTTCCCAATTTCATTTATGTTGGCATCAAGTTCTCTATCACGAACTTTCGGGACCCGAGCAATTCTACTCAAGCGTCCCCTCGAAACCTTGCTCAGTAATCCCAGCGATTTCCATACAGTCCCTACCGTCATTGAACCCTCGGTGGGACATCTTCCTGTCAGTACTGCCTTCAAAATAGTTGCGAAGTTACCGTCGACAATGTCTGCATCATGTTTCCAGCGGTGTGGTCTGTACTCGTGCTCCTTGTGATGCTTAAGCCACTGCGCCTCGTCACCACTAGGAACTAGATCCAGCGCTTTCACAAAAGCGTCAGCAAGTTTCGATTCTTTCATTCCCAGGTAAGAATTAGTTGAATCGAGCATTGGCGATAGAAGACATAGTATCCTATAGCTCTCAGAGGGAGGCAGCACATAAGCAGGTACGAAGAGCGCGTCTGTCCTATTGTCTTCGTGAATATGGTCTCTATACCCACAAAATTTTGCAATCCGTAGCCAAGCTGAAGTTAGCAACGACTTCCTGTCATCAGCCTGGCGCTTCGCACCAAAACTTCTGGACCTCTTCTTTCCAGCCAGCTTAGTTTTCCGAAGATCTTCGAACAATGTTGCAATCCATATGAAGGGAACATCATCCACCGGTTTTAGATCTACAGCATCTTTGACATCAGCAAGCATTGGCTCTGCTCTCATAAACTAGCTCGACAAGTTGAGATTTTGTTCACCGACGTTTTTGAGGATCGCACTGTCACATAATCGGTTAACAATGCGATTGTGGCGCGAAATATCGTCGGCAAAGAGCACACACCCTTGCACAAAAGAAAGCAGTACGTTTCCCCCTCTAATCACACCCAAGGGTAGACTGATGGTATCCTGCCATGCTCAACATATTGTACGAAAATATTCGGAAAATCTAGAATATGGAATATATGAGGGCATTTCCAAGAGTGATGCGCGCAGACCCAAGGATGAAGATGGCCAAAATCAAACCACAGAGCAACTGTGTTTATTGGGTTGGATCCGTTCGGGAATACTAGGCATCGCCGCCTACGTCGAATCTTTGCCAAGCAAAACGCCACTTTGTGCTGCTGCCAACATTCAATGATCTGCGTTCTGCACTATAAAATGTCCTCTGCTCCCATTACAAACGAGAATTCAACTAGTTCGAAAGCTACCACTCGCTTCACTCATGCAACATGAGAAAAGAACATAGTCTTGAGAATCATCGACAACTGTGCAAGTAACAGGCGGCAACAGTATCCAGATAGCTCATGCCGTCGCTTCCCGTTTGGCCTTCAGGCGAGCCTGAATGGTACCACGGAGGGCATGCTTTTGGTTCTTGATGAATTTCAAATCCATCTGCGGAAAAGAAGCACAAGCAGTTTTCACCACGACAGCATTACAATTAGAACCTCGAAAAAAACCCGCATCAGAATGGACATAACAACCTCACATAAAGCAAGTGTAGACTCTGTGCATAATACTTACACCAACTCGCGACGGGAATTGCTGCTTCTTCGGCCTTTTGATCCCATTTCGATGGTCTGTTTGGTGGAGCGAAAAAGGCAAAGAGAAATGAAGTCAGCAATCCATCTGTAATACAGAAGTGCCCGATTCATCCGCTTCAGTCTACAAAGCGAAACTTCCGAGAGGTGCTTCATTTTAGAATGAAGAACGCAGAGAACAAAATGACGTACTCTTGTAGCTCTGGTTATGAGCGGTATGATTCTTCGACTTGGCCATGTCTTAGAACGAAACAACTATCGAATCGGGACCACACATTCGGCAGAGGACACGATAACATTCAAGTCAGAAACCATCGTCATATGCATCAACAAGAAATACGCAAATGCCATGAATGAGGTTTCAGCCTCACCATATCCTTTCGCAGTCCACAAAACTACAAAAGCTGCTCGGGAGTGGGAAATCTGAGACCAATATGCCAAACCTTCACAGCAAGAGATTTTTAAGAACGACCCCTCTGGCTAGGACGCTGAGAAGAGTACCATCTCGATTGGCATGGTGACGACAGGCAACTTACCGGGCGTCGGAAGCTCTCAAGAAGTGGATTTTCGACGGAAAACGCGATCGATCGCTGGTTGTCCCGAACTGACGCTGCTTGACGATTGCTCCGCCAAGAAGCACGTGGTACAGGTTTGGCAACGACGGCCGTGGATCGCGATTTGTTGATCAGGCTTCGTGAGTCCACTGGATCCATACAAATACTGAAAACTGTCCAATTAAGGTAAGCTTGTTCTAATTGTTTTCTTCGCAGTTTCCTCGCCTAACAGTCCTCGCTGTATAATATTCAGTTGATTTGACTTTGTTACTGCGATCTTTTTGCACGACCATGATATTTGCGAACTTCACAGAGTTATTAGCGTTTCTATTTTGTGGTTTTTTTGTTACTACCCCCTCGGCGCATTTACGGTGGAGTTTTTGATATTTAGTCTAGTTGTACAGTAGGAACGGAATAGCGTTAAAATTGACCCTTCATGAAAAACATATATTATCCTGAGACCAATGTAAAACATATCTTTACAGAAATATCTGATGCAACGGACACTATCAGATTTCGGATATATGTTCGCGTACTAATATGTGATCGGGAACTAACGAAACCAAAACGTGTGGTCGTCGGGCCCCTATTCCTAGAAAGAAGTTATGCCTCACAGGTTGAAGATTGCTAGCAAAAACAAAGCGACCCATTCGTCAGCCATATTCCGATCCCAGAATCATCCCAAGCTCTCTACTGCAATATCTCAGGCAACCAATAGGCAAGACCTGCCCGGTCCCAGTAGTGGGGGTGCTGTCGTCTGCACCGTACAATTACCTTCGCGTAGCCATACTGACGCTTCGTGCACATGGGCAGTCTCCTCACTCCGCACGTTTGGCTACCTAAAGTCATTTATCTCTTTTCTTGAGAACGTATAAGGGATGCTTTGTCTCTCTTATAACTGAGCAGACGAACAACCCGACTCAGATTTGTCTTCATCCATCGACACAGGCATCTCTGCTTCACTTTGAATTCCAATTTTTTCGCGTTTCGCCACTCTCGATTGCCTCTATATCTACAACTTCCCGAAGTTGGTGTCAACTGGTCGTCTTTCTCTTTCTCACACGAGTATCTTAGGCGGGTCAAATTCTCGATCAGTACCGGGATGGGTCCGTCGGGCAGTGGGGTTTATCCGAGCAACGCTCAGGATCTCGAATTGGCATCTACGCTGATCAGCATGAAAGGTCTGTCTAAACGCAAAGTTCGACGTAACAAGAGTGTCGACAAGGAAGCGATCTGCGGCCCTCCTCTTCAGAAGAAACCACACTCGCCCACTCGTATCGATGATCTTTCTGCTTCATGCCCTTCTTTGTATGGTGACAATAGTCAAGTGAATTCCGAATGGGGTACCCATCTTACTCCGATTTTCCGTCCCATGCAAGCTGCGTATCTGTACGCAACCCCAAGTCCTGCTCCATCTATGCACTTTCTACATCCAATGCCGCTGCCTCAAATGGCCGCAGCGATCGCGCCAACTCCGAATACATCGTCGCCCGCCAAGTACACACCAGCACAGCGGCAAGATGCACTAAGACGGTATCGTGAAAAGAAGCAGCGACGGAAAAATCAATCGAATGCCATTCGCTATGAAGTTCGCAAAAGGCTAGCGGATACCCGGCCCAGACTGCACGGAAGATTCTTCAAGCGTAAAACTGAGTCTCTCGAATCGAATTGTTCGAGCGGTTCTTCTGAAGCCCGTGAGGAGGGGGAAACTAGTGATTGAGAGGAGCATGGAGACAACGGTCTTACCAAGCACTCTGAAGAATAACTCGCTGTACAAAGCTACAAATGACACATTAGAAGCTACTCCAGGCTTTGCTTGTCAGATCTGATCATTTGACCATTCAGTCACTTTGCCGAGCATCAAACCCGATCACGACTTCGTTAGGATATTTCAGGCGTTTGTGATTGCAAACATATAGAAGACTTATATAGATTAGTTCCGTGAGCGTTCTAGTGTAAACTTCTTTTCTGACACGTCGCAATGGCAATAACTCGTAGTTAGTTTTCGTACGTTGCAAATTGCCAGGTAAACGAACGGGCAGATACTGCCTTCTGCTATGGAAGGGGTCCAGACCTGTCGCATCAGCCAACTGCACGACCTTTCAAACTTCAAAGGACCCGATGCTCGACATATCTGCAAATCTACAGAAGCCAAATGCTAATATCCCAGCAGGAATCTCTGCGCGTAAGTTACTAGTTTCCTGCAGCCAAGGTCAAAATATATAAACGAGTATGCTTCGATAACAATATGATGAACGGCAAAGAACGCTGTGAATCGAGTTAGAATGAAGCTCGTTCGTGTCGTAGAAAGTTCACACTTACCTTCTTTGCCACAATTTCATTCCCGACACCTCCTACTGAAAAAAAGCAGTTCTGCACGCTGTTTGTGAACAGAGCGATGTTTCAGCCAGCTTACAGCACAACACACTGAGGGATTGATCTGAAAAGCACAACAATTTTACGATTCCGAATACTGAGAGTGCGAGACGTGAACTCTCATGTTCTATTCTACAGTTCTTCGAGGTCTCAACGTTGCCACCGCATGCAACATAGTTGCGGCACATACTCGTAGTTGTAACCAAATGTGCGTGTACCACATGAATTCCAAATAGGGAATTCTTAAAAATTACGTGATACTGTACTAGCGGTTGCGGTGTTTGGCAGCTCCGGGAAGACTCGGTTGAACGTATCAAGTTTGTTATGACGAGGTAGTACATGGTCAAGATCTTTACAGGGAAATTGTTCTGACTCTACACGGCTTTCACTCCACAACAAGTCTCATTCATTCGTTGAATATTGCACAACTTTCACAGAGGAGGTTGAGATTCTTCATCTAGGTACGCCCCACGACCTTTGGTCCACGCCCAAGCTGGCCCTGCAGGAGGATCCGCGAGGTCTCCGTACGTAGCTGCAAATTCTGAGCGCTTCTCAGGGGACCGAAACAAGTCTGATTCTCTCCGTTTCAAAAGCACCCTTATGTCCTCCTCAAGCTTTGTTTTGACCTCCATGTAGACTTGTTTCTCCAGAACGGGGTCACTGAGACACTGCTCTGGAATCTCAATTGGCTTGCCAAAATGATAGTAGATTCGATCGTCACCGTCTGGAATCATCAGGGGCGGTACTATTACTGCCTTCTCATCATCAGATCCCTTCCAGTCCCGTACATTATCCACCATTGTATTTTTGGAATCAATCGGGCGCCCAATGAATTTGCTTCCGCGGTCAATGAGATCGGCAACAGTGTCCGGACCCAGCAAAACACGCACCATGTCTTCTGTTCCGACAGTTGATAAAGGAATTACCGTTGCTCCAAGCAGCGCGCAAGCTCGGATGAATTCAGGCTCCTTGGGCCAATGTAAAGAGTATTTGTCGTCGGTGGGTTTTTTCAGAGCTTCCTTCGCACCTCCTGGGAAGAGAATGACCCAACGACCGTTGCTGAGCTGATCCAAGAGGTTACGCGGATTCACCTCGGTGATCCCGAAATTTACCATATCGGCTTTCGTCACGCGCGGGGTTCCAGGAAAGCCAATATTTACGGCCTCAAAGAGCCGCGGGTGCGCAAGGAGGCGCGCAGTTACACCCTTGGCGGTAAGAAGCCTGCAGCTAGGAAACATCGCATCGAGCCACGCCAACAGTGTATGGTTCATGATAAACAGAACGGGTTTTCCAGAAGTGGGAGATGGCAAATTCTCTTCTCCGATAAACACAGGGGAAGCACGCGTCGACCACTGTTTCAAAAATCCTTCAAGACGCCATATGTCCACCCGTGACTTGGCGTCGATAGAAGCCCCATCCGCAGAGGGTCGAACAAACTTTTTCTGCATAGCCTCTCTTCTTTTCAGCACCTTTCCACTCGGACTTGCCTCCTTTGGCGCCCCATTCTCCTGTGCAGTATCGCCTTGTTCCTTTGGCTGCCTAATGGCCACCTCTCGAGAAAACGGCCTGAGGAAGTCTGCCAGCGAGAACCGCACGTCAAACATTGGCGCATGCCCTCCATACGGTAGCGTCATTGCGTACAAATTCGGAATATGCCTCTGCATTCGGTACAGCTCCGACAAGCTCGGAATGAGATTGTCATTCACCGTGCTAATCACTGCCACCTTTCGCGGCCCATTCCCCGACGCAAGCTCTGCAAGGTCCTCGCTCGGTGTCATAAAGCCGGACAAAAGCTTTGTGCGATGCAAAAGCGCATCCTGAGGCAGCTCCTCCGACATCTTGGAGAGCGCCAATCCCACCCTTTTCAATCGCGCCACCAAGCTCGGTCCAAAGTTTGCTCGCACCGCGTCCAGGTCCATGACAAACGGTAGCAGTACAGGTGGCAGTAACTGCGAGTACAATTCCTCACTAAGCCCAAGGCCTAACAGAAATCCCCACAGCACCCCCGCCCTCGACCGTTGATAGCACGTGGCCGGATTCACCATGAGCAACAAGTCGATATTCAACGCCTCCTCCTCCACCGCCTCTTTCTTCCTCCGGATATTCTCCTTGGCCAGTGCAACTGCCAACGCACCGCCCATACTCTCCCCAACAAACGACACCGCCTCCCCCCCCGCATCCCGCCTAACCAAATCCACAATCGCGGCAGCAAGCTCCGCCATACTCTGCCTGTTTCCATGTGGATACACGATCGTTGACAAGTCATACTCGCCTTTCTCCTCTATCCCCTGTACCTGGGACAGCACACTCTTCCCCGACCCGTCGATCCCTGGTACAAAGTACAACTTTCTCTTCCCCTCCCTCC
>JAUKWC010069383.1:0-13704 GCA_032356245.1 Endocladia muricata
CACCGGCCCCCGCCCCCCACCCCCTCCCCCCCCCCCCCCGTCTCTCTGCGTCGCCAAAACTCGTGACTCGTCTTCTCGTCGTGCCAACCGGCTATACTGTACCTCTGCCGCCCAACCGCACCACTTGCAGGGTTGCACGTCTTTCCCGCTCCTCAGCACGATTCATCCAAAATCCACTCTCAGTTACACCCCCGCTCGTTGTGTGTCCCCAGTTGCCTCGTCTGCTCACTCGACGACTTCATGCCACAGCACAGACCCATCACGAAGGCCCGTGAAAATCACCTGCTGGGGCCTATCGTACCACGCCGTGAGATCCCCGTCGCCATGACTGCAAAAGTTCGTCCGAATTTTGCTCGGTAGCGTCGCCAGCGTCCGCCCCTCCTCCGTCTTCACCGCCTCCCCGTCAAAGTATAGCTTCAAATCCCCTCCCGCATTTCCCTTCTCTTCGCCCGTCCCCGCACCGCCCCCCGCTTCCACCGCCAACAACTCCTCGTCTGCCTTCCCCGCCCACCACCGGTAACTGTCGCCTTCCGCCTCAACCGTTACCTTTTTCCCCATGGCCCACCTCTCCACCGACGCCCACTGATCCACCAGCGCGTCCACCGGCACCAACTCTCCGTCTGCCTCCACCCTCCATCGGTACCACCCGCGGGCCGTCTTCACCGTCACCATTTCCACGAACACCCATACTTCGTAACGATTCCCGTCATACGTACCGTCCCCCCCCTCACACCCCCCCTTCGTCCTCCACGCTCTAATAGTCCCCCGACTTGCTCCAACCGTCCACCCGCCCTCTGTCATACCCACTTGCCCGTTTGACGTGTCAGTAGCTCCCTCCGGTTTCTCCGACTTCCACATCTCTCTCCCCGTCTTCCCACACCACACCCGCACGTCCCCGAAATCCCCAATCGACGCTACGTGCTCCCCCTCTGCGCTCACTGCCACGCATCTCACCGCGCCTTCATGCTTCTTCTCCCCATTGCAAATCATACGACGCTGCGTCACATCCCACACTGCCACGCCTCCTTCCTCGCTGCCGGTCGCTAACCACCGTCTGTCAGCGCTTGCTGCAAGACACCAAACCTCATCCTCATTGCTAGCCCATTCCTGCGACGCCGAACACGTCGTCGACCGAACCGCCCACCCGCACACTGTGCCATCCCACGACCCCGACAGAATGTGTTGCCCGGCTGGGTCCACGCACACACCCTCAACTAAACCTGTGTGCTGTATCACGCGCGAAGTAACGCAGTCGCCAGTCCAAACCCTGATCGTTCCATCCCAAGAGCCAGATACAACAATATCCGCGTCCGCACTTACGTCGAGGCCGCTGACCGGGTCAGTGTGCCCGTGCAGGCAGCGCGGCACCGAAGGCAACTCCCCAACCTTCCACATCCGTACTACACCGTCCCTACTCCCGGATACCACGACATCTCCTCCGCGCGTCATTGCTACGCACATCACCCGACTTTCGCCACCTTGCGAATTCCTGTTCAATACGGCCCCTTTCTCACAGTCCCACCATCTCAACATTCCGTCGTCACTCCCCACTACAGCAACACGCCCGTCCGCCCTCAACGCCATGCACACCACCTCGGCGTCCCCTTGTGCCCGTATCACCACACTAACATGATTTCCCTTCTCCGTGTCCCAAACATGCATCAACCCGTCCGTGGAGACAACAACCACACGCGCGCCGTCAGCAGTGACACTGAGCCCATTGATCGTATCAGTCTCACTTCTAGCTAAGTCACTGTATGGCAACGCGTACTTTTGCTTTCCGGTCTGCACGTCCCAGACGCTGACAAGGTTGTTAGCCACCGTCACGGCTACGCCACCATTTGCACTCGCCACGCAGAAGAAAGACTCAGTTTTCTCAAGCAGCGTATGGGTCGTCTCGCCCGAGTCGAGGTCGATCACTACCACATCCTTTCCAACATTCCCATCCCCAACCTCAATCACTCCTGCACGCCCAGCCATGCTCACACTCTGAACTCTTCTCAGAGGCAGCGTCAGCAATGTGGAGCCAGGGGCAGGCCAGCACGGCGTTAGCGCACGTAGCCATGGCCTATGTGCAATACGCGCAGCAGACTCAAGAAATCGACCTACAGGCCATCCTGTCTCACATCCCTGCAACCGTGCGTGCACCTGGTATGCAAACTCGTCACGGTTCCTAGCGATATAGCCCCACGAATCGCGCACCACATCGCGCACGAGAATAAACCCCTCCTTGGTGTCGGCGGCCGAAAGCTTGGTATCATTAGCTGCGTGCGGCAGAGCCGCGACTAGTGTCGTAAAGTCCTCGTTCCAACCCAGTAAGCCACCAGTTGTCAGACGTCTCATCGTCCATCGTGCATCTGTCAGTAAAAACGCCAGTTCTCTCACCTTCCCACCACCCTCGAGATGCCTTACCAAATTCACCATCAGGTACTTGTCCCTCCGAAACTCTTCATCCCACCACGGCCGTACCGACTCATCCATTGGTGACCCCGCTGATCCACTGCCATCCCCACACGATAGATGCTGCCTTGCTGAATCACAATAAGCATCGAGAAGCTCCGCATGGTACTGACTTGCATTCTCCCCAGCTTCGCCTTGGCAAAACTCGATAAGAAGGTCATGAAGACCGGTTACCTGCTCGTCGCACGCCCCAATCCTCCGCGATACTAGATTCAAGTCCCACAACCGTTCCAATACTGTTTCTACATCCCGATCACTTTTCATTCCCCACAGCCTGCGTACCACGTCTGATGGTACATACATCTGCTTCCCAACCACTGCAAACCTCTTGTACAGCTCACTCACTCTCATCTCAACCCCCCCCTCATCCGTATAGCCCTCGCCGATGCAAGGATCTATCATCTCGAGACTGATCGACACCGACATCCTGAAGTTTGGGTATGACGCGAGCTCCTCCGACGATACCACAGCCGTGCCCTTCCTCAGCTTCTTAGCATACACCCTCACCGCACTCTGCACACATCCCCCTCTACCCTTCATCATATGGATCGCTCGCCCCGCCACTCCCAGCGTAAGTGGCACTCCTCCACAGAACTCCAGAATCTCCTCCACCTCCTCCTCCACTGCCTTCATGTCCTCACGCTTGACGACGGCCGAAACCAATAGCATCTCTCTCGCTATTGCACTCTGAGTGCCTCGCGGACCAAACTCTACACGTCTTCCCATGTCATGCGCAATCCTAGTGCTGCGCGTCGACATCACCATTCGGCTGTCTGTACAACCCGACAGTAAACCGCGTATCTTCCCCAGATATCCCGCCGCATTCCCCTCCACTACCCATACATCATCTACTAAAAACAATGCTCGCTTTCCCTTGAAGAACAGCCCTGTCCTCCGCACCGCCTCGCTCAAATTACGCGATTCACCGATCGACACACAACTTTTCACTCCGTTGCACCCCTTCACCACGTCCGCCAATACTTTCACCAGCAACTCCTCGCTTGCGTCCTTCCCTACGGGTATCCAATAAACCCCGTCCTTGAACCACTGTTGCACGTCCTTCTCTCTCCCCAATCCAATCAACGCGGTTGTCTTACCCACCCCACCAAGCCCAGCCACACCCACGACAACCCCCCACTCCCCCTCTCGCCCCGATTCCATCGAATCCAATAAAGTCTTCTTTAGTTCGCCCTCCATCGTCCCCGCCGCGCTGTCCCATCGCAGGACCACACGCGGTGGAAGGACCGGCAGTGTAAATGTCGCCTCATATTCGCCGTCCTCCTGCTGACCCATTCCCACCTCCTTCATCTCACCATGTTGCCGACAACTTTCCAAATCGCTCGTGAGGTCCACCAGAAAACCACGCGCCTTGTCAAGCACGTTTTCCAACTCAGTAAGCTTTGCTTCAGCCTTCCTTGCACTCATAAATAGCACAACAACCTGGCGAGGTCGACGGATCTTGGGAAAGCGGGAGCGACTGCTGCTTCCACCCCCGTTGCTACTCTCTCGCGCAGGGTCGACAAAGCCGGCGGTCACAACATCGGCCCGTCCGAGGAGGCTGTGGACATGACTGAGGATGCAACGGAAGTTGTCGGCAGCCGCTGATGAGGGGCGCATGTGGGGGTCGCGAAACAGGGTCTTGACATTGCCCAGCAGGCGGCAGATTTGAGTGTGCTCCTTGCGGGCACGGGCGAGGTTTATGCGGTTGGTGGAAACGAGCTCGAAACGCGTGGCCACTTCATCGACAAGCGTGACGATTTGCCCGAGTAGGCCCAGAACGCCGGAGACGACACCGAAAGGTTCAGCCATGCGGATGGGATGAAGGAGAGGAACAGCTGATGTGAAGCGGTAGAGAGCGGAGAAGGTTCTTGACTTACTTTCGGCCCAACTGCATCTGCTTGGGGGAATAGAAATGGCTGGAAGTGGAACAGGCACGAACGGGGAAAGAGAAACAGAAAGAAGTGGAAGGACACCGGAAGGGGGAAGGTGGGATGGAACGGCGATGGAACGGTGTTGAGAGAGAAACACATACTGTAGGCATCCTGTACAGTGCAGACGGGGATACTGTATACTGTAGAACAGCGAAGTGCACGGGCAGCACGGGAGTGTGGAGTGCGTGTGGCGTTGTCGGTTGGCCACAATCTTGACTTATGCACCCGGCAACTCACCAAGAAAGTACACCAGCGAGACACAGTGCCACCTTATTTTATTTTAAAAACCAATGTGTTGTGGCACTTTCGGCTAGCTAGCCGATACTGTAGAGTCGCTTTGACGAAGGCTTTTTGGGAGAGCAAAATGGGAAGGCTTCAAAATCAAGAGTCCCTTATTCCGCACTAGACGAATTTCGAGATAGCTACGCCAGTGCCTTCTGTCGGGCGTGCTCGTTCCATTGCGAACTTTTGTTTTTACATTGCAATCCCGCATCTTGACTCATATGTATTGTCTCTCCCACCGGCCAAGCTCAACTAGAATTGTGGAACTCGAGCCGTTCCCGAGATACAGGGCGTTCTTTCTGTTGCCATTGTCACCACCACCAATTCTGTGTCCTCAACTACTCCCATGAACAACAGAAGCTCCTGATGGCGGCTTCTGACCACGCTGACACTAGCAACGTATTCTGTGCTACAGCCAAAGATATTATGGTCAAAGGAGAAACCAAGTATTCAGTGTCTCCTTCTTATACGCACCCTAGTTCGGTATGAAAGTGCGTTCGAGATGGAGTGGCCTCGTGGACTTGGATTGCGGGACGAGGAGCCCCTACGGTTAATAACATCTTCAACCACAAAAGTGATTATGCACGGTTCGCAACGTCAGTTCTAGCCATTCCTTACAGTTTCTGTCGATATTCTGGTTATTTCCGCAACTCTGCCGGGTGTCTTTCTCTCTCATTCATCCTTTCTTCGATATTGTGAGAAGGATGCCCAAGCCTCTCGGATCACGACGAGCGGAAGCGACTTCTGAGTTTTCTGCACGACGGATACGGGAATCATTGCATGTTTAGAAGGTGGAGTGGAACAGTCACGGACTCTAAGAGATGTGCTCGAGCAACACAGAATAGAAGTAAAGGAAGAGTTTTTTTTATACAACCAATGCAACCGACAAGTTCATGAAAACCCGAAAGGAGTAGCGCAGCATTTTGTTTTTGACTTTACTGAAAAACTATTCATAGCAAAGCTTTGAAAGTAGCCAAGGCACCTTCATTTCATAACTGGTTTGGAGTTTAATCTTTTCGGTGTATTGTCCAGGAACAAAAAACTGATTGCGTTTTTGGGCTCCCAGAGGGTCATTTGCGATATGGAAAAACAGCCAACATGGTGACATGAATCCTACACCAATTCCTAGAAACTAAAAAAGGTATAAATGCCCTCGATGCTTTTCGACGCCACCCACGGCTTTACGCGGGTAGCTGTGCCGAGCAAAACAAGAATAGACATGTGCTTCAGTATTTATGTTGGAGAGTGTTTATGGGTCTGATTGACGGCAACAGGTTGTGCTTCTTTAGTGCAAGCCACATTAAGAACGTCTGCTATGGTGCCCTCTGTCACGCGAAGCGCCGTATCCATCTTACAAATACCCACACCCCTTCTGATATGATGACTGTTATAGACAACAGTTGTTCTACGATGAAGTTTGTGCCAAATGTGCACGTCGACTGGAAGAAACGGAATTCTGTGTTGTCTTCACAAGTCAAGATACCAGGTGGATTTGGTATAAATACGTTCCATGTTTTCACTTTCCCCAAAGGCTATTTGCGATTTGTGTCTCATCGTCGCCTCACCACGGAGGAAACATCGAAAAGAATTGCACTAACTAGCGAGGATTAGCTCCTCGTGCTGCCCGTTTCGAGAATGGAATTTCCGGCGTTCGAAACACACATCTCCAGAAATGAGAGGTTGAAAGTTATCCCTCAATTTATCGCTTTGGGTTTCTTTACCAGTGCAGTGTCGTTTCGATATTACCAACTGTGTCGATTTCAAACCACGTTGCCTGGTACATTTCGTTAATTGCTATCAACAAAAATTCATCATTCAGGCTCCTCTTCTCACCGTGCAGCCTGCACTGTAGAGTACTACTACGTTTTCAATTCGTTTCGAGAAGTGACACAATGTGAGCGGATAAATATACACCCTTTTGACCATCGGTCGAGACCCTGAATTGCTGTGTGTAGTGCCCGTCGATTACACGTGCGCCCAGTTGCCCTTTCTTGGAACCAAACACATTGGCAAGCCGGGGCACCACTTTTCAAAAACAAGGACTTGCTCAATTTGCACGACGCTATACGCTTATGAGTTCCATACCGTAGAAATTTCAGTGTTGTTCGCTCAAATGAGAAGAACTGCTCTTGTACCACATCAATCGAACCGCCTCGACGGTCCTTACGAGGACACATCGTCGCTACTTGAGCTGGCATGGATACCCTACATTGACCGGATTATACGTGAATATCCTAGTTGCATGCGGCTTGGAAGTTTAATCTCTAGCGCCCTCATTGTCGATTTTGAAATCAGATGGGATGCTCACTGGTCACACATCCGCTGTTTATTGGTGATTCATCAGAGCATTTGGCACCCTTGGCTCCACCAGGGTTTTCACTTAACGCGATGTACGGCGTACTCTCCATCATAGGTAGCCACCTATCTCTAATTCCATTTTCATTTTCTGTTTCCACGCTGTCCCACCGCTGGCGATCGGATGGGCACACCGCCAGGTACTCCACCGACCAGGCACAAGATCTGCTTGTAGGTTGATTTTGTGGTTCAAGCTCAAATTTGGTGATTTAATTAATATTGGCGACCCAGTGTTACCCAAACGAATTAACTTGCATACTACTCTGAACTCTAAGAAGTAATACACATTTCATTCTCAGTAAACTTGTACAGTATGAGGTCAAGTTTGGCTTCATACTGTTAAAGGCCAGCTGACAACCGAGAAAGCACGTAAATTATACAATACGTATGATGACTATGCCAGTTGTTGTACGTGTCCCTTGGCTCAACTCTTGTCATATCAGAATATAGGAGAGCTTACTCCGTTCAACTAGAACTCTGGCCGAGCACCACGTCCGCTGAGTTTTTCTACGGCTCCATCCTGCCCGAATAAAGTAGTACTCAAAGGCCTTCAAGCAGATATGAAGACCAGCGAAAATGAAGGTCTCCTTGATCCTTCAATATCTCCGCGAAATTCGATCTCATATGAGGCCAAATGCCCAATAGACACTAGCGTGTAGTGTACCAGGCGCTTCATTTGGTCCGGATATGAAACTGGGTAACAATTAAACGTAACGCTAACCGATCCTCTAGGTTTTTGTGTCAGTCAAACGCTCTCGACACCCTCTGTTAGATCAAAGATACCTTACAGATATTTCTGGAAACTCAATTGGTTGAGCCGCGTGTGTGCTCCGAGAGCTGTGGCCCTGCGATTCAAAGTATACAGTACTAAAACCAAGCACTCCCGAACACAAGTTTGGTATTGTCCTTACTTTCGAGTTTATTCGACGTAGAATCACGAGTATGTCGTATAACATTTTCTGGCCTTATTTGTGACTCACGGCAGATACAATACAGTAGATCTGGACCGCACTGGTAGTGTATGAGCGAAGTTTGCTTCGATTGGAATGACATCTACTGTATACTTTTTCATTCTGTTGTGCCCGGGTAATGTCATATAGTTTCTGTTCTACTTACGCAGCAATCCATTCTGACACTGCTGAGGCTTCCAACAACAAGGTTATGCTAGAGCCGATTCCTTGCGAGACCTTCATTGTAGTTTTTACTGATTAGAAGCAAAGTGTATTTAATATTTTGTCCGAGTGAGATAACCGTTGTCTGCCCTATTTCTCTTGCAATTATGTTTTCATTTGCTTGTCTTTCGAGACATGATGGCAAAATTGTAAGAGGCTCGCCCGAGCCACCAGTTGAAAATGATCTTCGTCTATAGAAACGCTTCTGGTATATTATAAAAGACTACGTAGTCTCTTGATGTTCTACAAGTTCATGCGCGTGGAGAACGAGTATCCATTGAATAGAGCACATGTATTCCCGAGTGACTCCACGCCGGTAAGATGACGTCAGACCTTCTGCAGTCCATGAGAAAAGGAACGGAAACGACATCCATGGTAGGGCGAACTCGACGGGTGTAGCCAACCAACGGGTTCAGTACTGCGACAGTACATGCAAATATTCCATGATATGATACTATATAAATAGAACTCGTGGACGCAGCTTTGTTGAATTACAGGGGTTCGGAATGTGAGTCTCGTTTGAGGAAAACTTGCGAAACAATATCAACTGTTCAATGAACTTACCAATCGACAGAGGATGCACGTATGTTGGCCAGGTTATCCTGACAGACGCTGTACAGTACTACCTTACAAATTGTATCAATCATCTGCCATGGTATCCCTCCAGGCCTGGCACTGGGCGGATATTTGTTCTGTTGATAGAACATCGTCCGCGTTTGGTATCATATCGTTTAAAAGCGTCTCAGTACGATCTACACCCCTAGTCTCACTATTTTGCCAGGATCCTCAATGAAGACTAGATCACTTTATCCTTTTCTCGCGAGTCTCGGAAGACTCTCGTACCAGCCAAACTTTCGATTACACTGCCATACTTGCAATGTTACTCGATCTGAACGCAAGGCTTTGTAAAGGCTGAACGCAGAACTGACATGTACGCATAGTACTTTCATAGCCTATTGGGAACTAGCTTTGTTCAGTTCTGTAAGAGTAAATGGCCCTTTTCAGTAATATAGTCGCGGCAACTGCATTCCACTATCCTATATAAACTCGAGAATGTAAACAGCTACAATCGAAATGTTTTTTTTTTTCATCAGCACTTCTCTATGCGTAAATCTCACTCTATCTCTTCGCCAACAGACAGAACTCAACCCCGTCACACATATAGTTTGTAATGATGATCCGTGTTCTGGTCATGTGTCTCTTCATTACCGCTCTCCATGCGGCACTAGCACGCTCTCCGACGAGCGCCCAGGCCCTTGCTCTCAACCGTCGTGTGGGAGGCGGTGGCAGTGGGGCAGGCGGTGCCGGTGGGGCGGGCGGAGATGGTGGTAATGGCATATTTGGCATCGGCGGAGCTGGCGGAGCTGGCGGGGCCGGGGGTCGTGGAGGGGATAGTGGGGTTAGCAACGGCGGAAGTAGCAGTCGTGGTGCTTCTATACTTAACGGAATACTTGGGATCTTCGGGTTTGGAGCTGGCGGAATCTTCGGGCTGGGAAACCTAGGTGGTAATGGCCCAGCCGTACAGGAAATCCCCTTACCGTAGGAAATCATGGTTGAACAGTGTGTGCGAATGCGGTAGAGCGTCGTTGAAAATGAAGTGCTTATGCAAGTTGTAGAACGAGCCTGGCGCGGAAGCATGGTTTCTAGATTGTCAGGTTCAAACCTTTACGTCAAGACGCAAATGATGATTCGAATATGCGGCGTTGAGTCGCAGTTCCAACTGGATTATTGCCTCAGAGACAGCATTACCATTCTTATCAACTGCTTTCCGTTGGACATCTTTCCAAACATTAAAACCGGAATCAGCTTTCTCATCCATTCGTCTTCGGGTCCGGCAACGTGGATTAGTTGGTATACATATGTCCTTTGGCTTGCCCGAATCAAACAAACATTTTGGAAACCTCTCGTCATGGAATACATTTTCCACCCGCATTTGTACCCCTCCCATAATGTTGCAAAAACAACTCACCAGCCAATGCACAAAGCCCATACCATCGACGCTCACCGAGTCCCATTCCACTGCCTCCAAATCTCAATTGACGAACCCCGCCCCCCATCCTTTCCTCCCTGACGGCCTTCGTCAAAAGCAGATAGTACGTTTAACCTACAGGAATGAAACCTGACCTTACCCTAGAGACACCAAGACTAGCCCGTTTCCCGAACGTCTACTGAGACGCGCTAGTCAGAACGTGCCCGCAACTGACCTCATAACGTATGATTCACATTGCGTAAAGCCGCTCTTTTTTGGAAAATCGGCCTGCCACAATCAATAGCAACTCACTCATATTTTGTGGTTGGATCCGGTGTACAGGGCACCTTTGACGTCAAGTAAAGTCCCGAAAATATCGCGTATTTGCTACTGGCATATGTCAAATATTCATATTAGCGACATGTGTGACTCACCGTGTAGTGGCCAGTAAAGTTACATTGTCAGACGGTCCCTTGTGGGACTGATACCAGCAAAAAGAAAGGCAATTTGAGGACGGCCGAGTATGGGCTGACGCACGCCGGGGTTTCTGATTCAAAGAAAGATAGAGGTTCACGCAGATCACTTGTAGTTATTGTGCTACAGTGTGGTTCTTTAAAAACTTCTTCTTGGTTGCAGCCGACTAGGATTGCGCTATCTCTAGCCTTATGTGCGATACTGTTAATCTAGCTGTATTGCTGAAGATATTATATCCTGCTTCTATTGCATACAAAAATCGCATGAAACAGCAAACCTCGCTGAAAAACACTCGGATGCATCCGCTTTACCTCAAACTATTCCATGTGTCCCCTGACCTCGCGGCCAGGTTATCTATCTGAGTCTAGATAATTTCTGTTGGTTCCCCGCCAACGAATATAACTGTGTGGACGACACGAGAACTGCAGGACTTGTATACAGTTGGATGATATTTGCAGGATGCTTTCTGCGTCCATGTCCCAGCCACTCCATTTGCATGACCCACAATGCTCCTTTACCCTCTCGAGACGAGCCACCTCCGCCGCCTGATCGCAGTGCACACGCTCGGTGCGTCCCTTACCGCAATAACGGCCACTCACAGCAAAAAGTCAAGCAAATCTCTGCAGCTACTGCAGACAGCAGCTTTGATGCAACGCTGCGCGAGTTTTCTAGGGGAGATGGCAAAAGGGTTTTAGAGGCCTGGAGGGCTCTCTCCTCCCCAGGGCTGTTGGAGGTATGCGGGGCTTGGCCATGCTGCACAGGAGTGTGCCTGTGAGCTCGCACAGCTGGACTAAACGAAGGAGGTTTCGTGGTGTAAAGGGACTGCGATTCGCCATATGCCGGCCGTACCCCGCTGCTACCGAATTGTGAGCGCAAACTATCGGAACTGCGGCTGCATGTGAGGGAGGATGAGGCGCGCGATGTTGTGCTGCAGCACATGTTGTTCTCGTGGGTAGCAAATGCGAATTCGTAGCGCTCCGAATGCGATAAGGATTGAGCACGAATTGGAAGCTAGAAAAGGATATGCCATACTTTTTGGTTTTAGCTACGATGTCAAGAAACAGGGCATTCAGTAGACGAAAATGAGGGCGCAAAGGTGGGCGCGCCTTGCTTCAGCGCTTATGGTGCTATCGAAACCTGTGATGGTAATTTCCGATCAGCCAATGAAGGACCATCTCGGTATAAGTTTCAATCTCGTTCCTACATCCGTGCAAACACTTACCTTTCTGTTTTCGTGGGGTTGTTATTATGCAGAAACCTCGAGACTGCATGCATCATGTTCCTTCAGAAAGCCCAATCCTCTCATTCGCGCATGTGTGACTTTAGCAAGGGTGAGATTCTTCGGTTGTGCACCCTACATCCATGAGGAGTTCTCGCCACAACAACAGAGCTGCATGTAGATAGGATCATGGGAGGGGTTCGAGGGAGGGGTTCTGGGACCGGTCTCCATCTTCAATCTCCAGGTTGCTGCGATCGCGCTCACTTTGAAGTACGTGCAATTGGTGCAACACGGAAATTATTCGATATACCGATCCTATTTTCCCTCGTAGTGTGTATTGATTTATCATACATGGATACTTTGAATACAGTTTTGCAGTTTAACGAACAGCTGGTCAGCACATACAGTACTTTAGTATTACCAACTTTTTTTACCAACGCGCATAGAATCACCAAGGACCCAGATTGCGTCATATCCGGTGATTGCAGACTAATATCTTGAGCCTCACACAAGCAGGCTACTGCACCTGAACACGGATTTGGGGGGTATGTAGCAGAGCCAGTCGTGACATGAACAGAGGTTTATCTCTTAGCGCCCTTAACTCTATATTTGGATGCACAACGTAATTATGATGAGTATGTAAGCGACCCTGAAATCCGCTGCTAACATGCAGACCTCTTCATTGACCGGTTGGTAGTGTTCTTCCGTACCTTACGCCGATACCGAACTATTGAATGCAGTACTGCTGACCAACATAAACGTTTGTTAACGCCGCGCGATCTATTAATCGCATCTCCATGTTCCAACGTGGGGTGTGGGAGCCACGGAATTAATTGTGTTTTCGTTTCTGTAACATCCCGGAGGACGGCGGGATCTCCAAATTCGGCAAAAGTAGCAAAGTGTGCCCAGCGTCGGCTCTTGCCACTGTTCAGAATTGCTGTCACGATCTGGTGAGTAATGGATCATTCAATTTTTTGTTCTCGCTAGTTAACTAGTGTCTACAGTATCACCCAGTTGGCTTCATATGAGGCCAAATTGTCTCATATGAGTTCAAAAGTCGCGGAGATAAGCAATGGCCCATGAGATGTCCATTTTTGCTGTTCTTGGTATCCATTTTAAGCTCGCGGAGTACTCTACCCGGGCAGAGTGGAGCTATAGAAAAACTCAGCTCATTCTTTGCGCAGTCAGAGTTTGAGTGCAAGCGAGTTCGCAACCTTCCATTTTGGTATCATAGAAGGGGGTGAGACAAATTACAGATACGCGAGCAGGCATAATCATTGGACGTCAGACATTAATTGCATATTTTCTCGACGGTCAGTTGGCCTCGACTGGGGCCAAACCCAGTGTGCAATAGACAATGTCTATTGCACCAACCGTACGTCACGAATGAGGCTCGAGGAATTCAGAAGTCTACGTATGATATGGTAAATGCCAGTGTTATGATTACGCGAAAATCGGAAACATGTATGCGTGCCTCTTGTACTGTCCTGTAATGTTTCATTTTCAATGCTTCAGTACGAGCATCTCTAGCTCGCTAGCGCACTTGTCTATTTTCTAATCTAATTAGTGTTTTCATGACAATATCTGGAAATTGATTGGTCAACTCTATTGCTCTATTTTCGAATAGACCGCGTGTATTAGAGTCAACCAACGGACTCTACCGCGACTCCATTGTCTATTGAACATTTGGCCTCATGTGAGGCCAAATTGCTTCATATGAGGTCCAATTTCCCAAAGATATTCATGTATCAACAAGATCCCCACTTTCGCTGTTCTTCAAATCCACTTGAAGGTCTGTGAGTACTTCGTTCGGGGGGGGGGGGGGGGGGGGGGGGGTTTTAA
>JAUKWC010069383.1:13714-34230 GCA_032356245.1 Endocladia muricata
CCCCCCCCCCCCCCCCCCCCCCCCCCCCCCCCCCCCGGGAATTGAAGAAAAACTCAGCCAAAGTTTTGCTCAGTCAGGGTTTTCGTAGATCTGAGTGTGGTACCCTTTGTTTTGATATCATAGAAGAAGGTGAAGCAAAATTACACGTACAATAACTAGCATATTCATCATGGGAACTATATAATTTACACACTTTTCTGGTAGTCAGTAGGGCTCGTTTAAGGCCAGAGTTGACGTCATATGAGGCAAAATTCAATGTCCATTAGACACGGGCGGAAAATGTGTCATATACGGTTGTCCGGTACAGTACAACCCAGCACCCAATGAGAACTGCTATCTTGTTTGATCTATCGTACAGAGTAGAGACCGACTGGTGTCTATTGCGGGGCCGAATAGAGTCCGACCGAGTTCTAATCTATTCAAGAATTCAGGGAATAGATTAAATTTCCTGCGGTAGAGTTGGTTTTTTCTTCAAACCGAAAAATCCCCGATTAAATTAAAGAATTGACTCCAGGTAGAGATGCTCTAAGAGCTGGCCCTCATGACCTTACTGTACAAGTGGCACAACATAGACCAATGCCTATTGGACATTCGGCCTCAAATGCGGCTGACTCTTACGTCGTTACATTAGATCATAACGGATTCTTCAACTCTTTTGCCCCAAACACGTCTCATATTGTCAGCAGGTGGAACATGGCAGAGCTGTCCGGCTTCACCTGCAGCAAAAGCGAGAATTCCAACGAATATCCTTACGAGTCCCCAATTTCGCAGAACCATCTCTTACACTTTTGATCCCCGCCGCCTTGTTCAATTGCGAGATCACACTCGCACTCGTCTCATAACCTTTAGCTACAAATGCAAATGAGTGTATGGCATCAACCAGAAACCAAGAAAAGTTCCAGAAACTGTGGAAGACGTCTGTAAATTCAGAAGCAAAATCAAATGTGTCGATTATATTCGTATTACCCGGGAGCTTGCAAATAATATCAAATTCATGTCGTTACGATTAAAAACGTATCAAGGTAGGAGGAAGTCCAGAAAAGTTATTCAAGTGAGAGCGCCATGTACCCTGCCAAGTCCAGACAAAATTAAAAATAAACTTGGATCGCCATAAATGAATGTTCTCAGTGGTTTCGCGACAGCGGTCGATATACAAGTATTCCCTGTTACTACGAGGATAAACCAGCATCCATCAGGCTTGTTACGCGATGTATATAGCGCTATTCTACTTCGTGCTAGGCTCGCGTAGCAGATGTATGGTTCTACGCCCTTAAAGCCTTACAAGGCTACCGACGTAGCTATCAAACCTGTAAATACATGCTGTACCCCCATATCACGGACACTTTCCGGTTGTTATTTATACCTACTCTTGTACATTGTAACGTGAATTGCAGGGGTTTCTAGACTAGCAGTAAGCTGGAGAGTACCAGTTTGGTGACAATAACCAAAGGAGATCAGCGATTGTTTACTTGGATTACCATCCTTATCGATAGATTCTAGGCCGATGATCACTGCATGTTGTGGAGAGGTTTTCTCAGCAGAAGGTATTCATCGTTTACTCACTCTGATGAATTCATACATCAAGGTCATCACGGCCAGTTGTTTACATTTTTTGAACAGGCGACAGCTGATTTTAGCGCTGAAGCAATACATCGCGTAACGGCTTGTGGGATGAGGTTCGTATCGGATCTGATGATTGCTGTACTACAGAGCGCGATCCACATCAGCCCTTCCGTATCACCTACGATACTCCAACTAGGTATAGGATATGAGAAGCTATGTAGGTTGTAGTGACTACCATTGTAGGCTACTATACCAGACCCGCAAGAGCCGGTCTGATGTCGAGTTGGTGTGTTGTGGTCTGAGCAGCGTTGCAGCTCGCTATAATGTGGTACTAAAATTGAGAACAACGTCAACCGATACTTCAGAACCAACCGAAACCATCAGAATCCAGTGCTTTTCCGGCTTACCGAGCCACAATCTCTCTCTACAGTGGTATTCTATTCGGACGCATACTAGGCATCGGTGAAGACAACCAGAAGGGTTCTTGGAGATCCGATGTACGTTTTCTGGTCTTGTAGTAGGAGATAGATAAGGACGGTCATCTGATTGTCTTTCAGGACTGTACATACACGGAGAAAATTCACATATTCCAACAATGACAACTAGGCCAGAAACCACAGCATTAACCCGGACTGACTGAGATATTCTGTATTTCCTCAACTGTATTATGGGAGCCTTGCTTGTCAGCAGCTTGTGACGTGATGGGGAAAGGTCCAGCCTCTATCGCCCAAATGCCGACAGCATCGAAGTAGCCGTCCCAATGGTACATGAAACATCCTATGAAAGCCGCCCGCACACCAGCATGAACAACATGTATCACCAATACTAAATCTCTTTGAAAAGACAGTTCGAGAAAAGAAAATAGACGGCGAGAGTCGATAAATCATTTCTGTTTGCCTGTGATTTTGCCACCTTAAAACTGCTCTGGACGCCCGAGTACGACAACGCTGACTTCAAGTGATGTTCGCAGTCAAATAGGTGACAGAATGTCTGAAGGTGAGGTTGGCAGAAAGTCAAACTCATTATGGAGAGCTACAGCAGAAACCCCGACTGGCGAGAAAATGTCCGGCGATGGACTCCGGATCTATTTGTTCTATGCACAGCGACGGCGTGTTTGGCCAAAATGAACTGCATTAAACATGGCTCAACGGATTCACCATTTGTTTTTCTTAAATTCGGTACGAATCAAAACGTACATTTTTGGGATGGTTTATTTTTACTTGCCGAGGCGCTGAGTATTTTCATATCAAGGTTGACATGATGTACTTCGAGCCCCATGTACAGAGGCTAGATGGTTTTGGGTATGGAGTAAGCCAGAAGTGAAGGTGAAAGTTTATCGAGTGGTTCGGGAAATAGATTCTGCATCTGTCGGTGTCGAGCTAAATCCAACGACATTCATCTTGGTACTTGCAAATTTACCTTACAGGTATAAACAAGAAGGTAGGTTTTGACAGTTCTATCAGAGTCGTATGGCTTGCAGGATTACAATCCGCAGTTACGAACTATTAGTTATGATATTTTCATCGTACACTGCGGTCTCGCCAAGCAAGCTCTTCATGGCAGTCCTAAATAGGAGGATACTGGTTGGGAACATATCTGGCGCCAGAAAAGAGAGGTTAGGCGCTGGTGAGTGGGTCTTTGAAAGCATTGCTAGGAGCCTCCATTCCATCTGGTACAAAGCACCCCAGCTGCCGACGGATCTACAAGTCGCCTCATTGGAACCGTCGCGAAAGCCCGTCAGCAGACTTGTCCGCAACGGAGGGGATCTACTCGGAACATATATGGAGACCCTCTCGTTCCGGAAGTCTTTTTAGCTTTCGAAGCTCGCGCATCATAGTGCCGCTTGCACTTATGAAGACGTTTCAAATATGCACCACTGCATGGTTGTCGACATGAAGTAGCGCAGATGTGTGTCCTTTGCACGATATCTGTTCTCCCACAGGTCCTGCAAGCACGAGGTGGATAGCCTTGAGCTCTCCGTTACTGATACGCCCTGCCCTGTCTCGCCGATCCCAGACTCCTTGCGCGCGCAATGTCCTGTCCACTTCAGGCCGGAGATCGTTTCTGTTCATAGTTCAGCCGTAAAGGACCTCGGCCGCATCTGGATGGGTTGCTCTAGTAGGCCTAAAAGGTACCATTGGTCGGTCTTTCCACTCCTGCCTCGACAGAGACTCCCAGTTCACCAGATCGGGGACAATCTGAAGATTTAGACTGTGTTAGCCCCGATTGTCTCGAGGGCGGGAGGTAGATACGTCTCAGTACAACGGACGAGTGTTGAACCGTGCCCAGGGCACTGCCAAGGACGAAGCTACGCACAAGCCTCAGAAGCGTGACGGAATGTTCCTCGATATCGATCCCCGTACTGCGCGCACTTCTTGGAGCGACTTTTGCGCTAGATGTTGTAACTCTTCGAGCTTTCGAGGGGCGGCCAAGACCCGCATGGGGTCCAAGTCGATCTTGGCTCCGAGATGCTCTATAGTGGTAGATGCTGCCCACTCCCCTCTCATGCTATGAGCAGTCGAACCCGGCCGCAGCAAAAGCGCTGATACAAAGCTTCGTGCTTCTGCGAAATGGGCCACGTTTGCGCTCACTGCACAAGGAGACCGTGCTAACAATAAATCGTCTAGATAGGCAAGGACATGGTAGCCATTGCAACGGAGCGCCTTTACGAAGGGCGACATGAGCTGAATGAACCATAAGGAGAATTGTCCCCATCCGGAGGGTAGCGAGACATACTGATAGGAGCGGCCGTGGTATCGGAATAAGAACCGGTCTCGCACTTGAAGAGTGAGAAGACAATGACGTTATCCGCTCTGGATGTGCACCTAAAGGAAGTGGTCGCGCCGTCGAATGTTCACGGAAAACTCTGCCAGAGACTTCATGCGGACTGATCCCTTCGCGAAGCCCTGCGACTGCAGTGAGAGATTGACCAAAAATGATCCCTTCCTCTCGCTGTTCCCCCGCCGTCTGCCAACGGCAAACACGAAATAGACTAGTGACCAGCTCTAATTCGCTGTCATGGCATGAGACCGCATTACCTCCTTCCAAATTCCCGACCGGTATCCATCCTCTAAGCGCACAAAGGCAAACGCGGTTTTCTCTGCAGACTGCAGGATATCCACCAGCTCAGCTCCACGTCTTGCGACCAATGAAGCTCGGGGAGCTTTGAATGTCATAAACGGGATGGCTCGACACAGATACTCGGAGCCATCCGCTTGTCGCCCGGCTTCAACACTCTCGAGAGTGTTTCTCCGAAGCGGGCGAATTCTATTCGTGGGACCTAGCAGTCTGCAGCTCCCCCTTGTCCGGCACGTTTTGTTGCGCTACTTGCTGTGACGGTGGCGACCACTTTTATCATTTGTGTGGCTAGGTGGGCATCCAGCTTCTCCATCGGTTTGTGAAGACCATCAGCTGCCGGGACATTATTGCGTTTTTTTAAGACCGGGATGACCAGCTCGATGTAACTGGGGTCATTGGAAGCCATCTTATGAAAATCGGTTCGAAGACCAACAACGCGTAGAGCATATCGGATCGATATCGCAGTCTACACATCGAGCTGGATTGCGTCGTGCTCGTTGTTGTTAGCAAGATGGTCATTGAGTAGGGCGAGAACAGACTCGAGAGAAGACAACCAGTACCCGGTGGCATTTATGTAGTTAGCTTCGTACTCGAAAACTGGCCTTTGACTCGAGTGCCTTTCGAAGGCGCGACGGATTGGCCACTCTCGATGCGCGAAAAGACCTTCATTAAAAGCGCTAACACCGGGTCCTCGCTCATACGGATAGCGGCTTAAGCCAAAATCCTTATCGTTGCTGCACCGACGTGACACGAGACCGTAAATTCGCACCCAGGAGGGGTTAATGCCCGCTTCGACCAATGCCTTTCCTTTCGCCACGGAATGCGCTTTGGCGAGGAGCTCCACGAGCTGATCTCCGGTGGCGGCGAGCTTTTCAGCAAGAGCGGCTATACTTGCCGTCCTGATTTGTTAGGCAGCCGTCTTCAGCTGCTTGGTCTCTGGGTTTGACCGCAATGGAATTGTGCCTACCACCAAGGTGTGCGGACTCTCTTGAAAGAGAAAGGCGCTGGGACTTGAATCAGCGAGCCGCCACCGCACTGGCCTCGATCTATAGGACAGATCGGCGTCTCCGTTCGGATTTCTGAATCCGGACCACCAATCGTGATCTGAATATGTGATTCCGATATCAACATGAAATATTCCCACCCAATATCGCACACGGCGTGTTATGCCAGATTATACTGGCCCTACTCGCTACCCAGGTGTTACACGGTTCATGCGCATAAACCTGCGGTCTACACACGACATGAAAGCCAAAGGAATCGGTAAGGACGAACCGCTCACTCATCATCGGCAGGTGCCATCCAGTACGTGAAACGGCCCTGTTGCATGGCATGTCACCCTGCGGCCCTTACAAACACACCCACACGTGTACACCTGAACATTTAAACTTGAACCGTCTTTGTGCTCTCACTTGTTTCCTGTATCCACCCACAACACGACTCCCTGCTTGTCACCCACGCCCCCGGTCTCCGACTCGCTCCCTCTCACTCGCTCTCTCTCACTCGCTCTCTCTCACTCGTCCTCACCTCATCCCGTCCCCCCTCCTGCCCACCCTCCTCCCCAAAGGCCCTCTCGCAGAGTGTTGCATGCACTGCAACTATGTGTGCACTGAGGGCGCCGTTCCCGCTCCTCGCACGCAGCTCAGCCGACTGTCGCCGCGGCCCGCACGTGCCGAGCGGGGGGCAGACACGTCGGCCCGGTTGCAAAGGAAGGCGCGCGTCGTTTTCTGCTCTCCACATCACGGTGCCCCCCGCAGTGCACCCCTCAAGGTATCGCGCATCGCTACGTGCACGCAGGTGCCTCATCTGCTCAACGGACGACGTTGTGCCAGACGACAGGCAGATCTCGTCCTCAAGGCCTGCGACTATCGATCGCGTCCTGCCGCATGTTGTACCACCACTTTCGCGCCCACCCGTCAGCATGCACAACAGGACTGAACCGGTTACGCGGTAGCGTCGCCAGCGTCGGCCCCACACTCCGTCCTCACCGCCGCCGGCTCGGCAACGTGTAGCTTCAACTCTCCGATCGCATTTCCTCTCTCTCTCTCTCTCTCTCTCTCTCGTCACGCAAGTCTACGCACCGTCCCCCACCTCCACTGCCATCCGCTTCCCATCTGCCGTCCCCGCCCAACACCGCTTTCTGCCACCTTCCATTGCCATCGTTGCCTCCCTCCACCGCCACCCCTATTGACCCGGTGTGTGTGCCCACTGGCACCATCTCTCCATCTCCCTCCTGCACCCTCCCACCGCAACCACCCGCAGCGCGTCTCCACCGTCTCCATCTTTGCGCACACCCACATCTTCTGAAGACGCCCCTCATACGTACCTTTCCCACCCTTACACCCCGCCTCCGTCCTCAGCACTCTTAGTCGCCCCGCTCGTAGAAACCCTCCCCTTGCCCCCGACCGCCCATCCGCCCCCCGTCACACCCTCTTTCGCATGCCCTGCATCAAACCCTGTCTCCCTGTCGTCCTGCACCACACCTGCACACCCCTGGTGTCCCCGAAATGAACGCCTCGCGCTTACCACCACGCATGTCACTCACCGTACCCATATCCCCCGTCTCGCCCTTCCACATCATACAACGCTGCGTCACCTCGCACACACACACCCCTCCATCCATGGTGCAGGTCCCCAACCGCCGTCTATCAGCCCTTGCCCGCGAGACTCCAAACCGCCTCCTTGTGCGCGTGCTCCTGCAGCGCCGCGCTCCCCGTCGACCCCAACCACCTGCACCCACGCGGTCCCCTCCAATGAGCCCGACGGAATGTGTTGCCCGGCTGCAGCCAGGTGCGCACGCCGGCAACTACACCCGGCGCGCGTCTGCAGCACGCGCAAGGTGACGCAGGCAGCCATCCGTTCACACACGGATCGTTTTAGCAAGAGAGCCGGAAACGACGAGAGGCGGTGCGTCCGCGCTCATGTCCACATACCTCACCCGATTCGTGTGTCCGTGCAGGCAGCGCACCGTCGCGCGCAACTCCGCGACGTTCCACATCTGCACTGGATCGTCGTGGCTTGTACATACTCCGATTGCTCTCCTGCGAGGCGCCATTGCTCCGCGCATCACCCAAGTCCGGTCACTTTCTCAAGCCTTGTGCAAGTGGCACCCCTTTCTCACAATCCCGCCACCTCAAGCGTCCCGTCCGTACTCCCCTCCACCGCAACACGCTCGTGTCCGCACTCAACACTATGCACCCCACCCCTGTGTCATCTTGCGCCTCGACCACAGCAGTCATATGGTCTCCCTTCGCCATACCTCATACGCCCATCACGCCGCCCCAGGACATTCCAACCGCACAGGCGCCGTCGGCAGTGACGGCGAGCCACTTGATCGAATCAGTGTTGCTGTCAAGCGGCGCACTCTTCTGCTGCCCGGTTTACACGTCCCAGACGCGAATCGCCCCGTTTTCCACTGTGACAACTACGACACCACCCGCGTTCACCGCGCCACAGCCATTCGCAGCTCTCTTTCTCAACTAGCGTATGCGTCGTCTCGCCAGAGTCGACGTCGCCGCCACGAAATTCCCCCCTAACCTGAGCGTGGCCATGCTCAAACTTTGAACCTACCCACTCAGCCGCAGCCTCATCAGTGTGCAGCCAGAAACAGGCCAGTACCGCGCACACAGCCATGGCCCGGATGCACTGCGAGCAGTAGACCAAAGGTATGGACGTGCAGGTCACGCTGTGTCCATTCCCTGCAACCGCGCGTGCACCAAGCACGCAAACTCCTTACCGTTCGTCAACGTGTACCCCCCTGTATCCCGTACCACGTCCCGCACGAGGATAAACCCCTTCTTGATGTTGGCGGCCGATAGCTTGGCATCATTGACTGCATGCGGCAAAGCCGCGAGCAGTGTCGCAAAGTCTTCGTTCCAGCCCAGTAACCCGCCCGTTCTCACAAGTCTCATTGTCCATCGTGCATCTGTCAGTAAGCCGGCCAGTTCTCTCACCTTCTCACTACCCCCGAAATGTCTTACCAAATTCACAATCAAATACTTATCGCTGCCAAACCCTTCGTCGCACCACGGCCGCACCGACTCGTCCACCGGTAACCCTTTTGCATTCTCCCAGCGTTCTACAACTACTGTTATCTTCAACGTACGCATTTTGAAGTGGTACGTCGCAGTACGCAACAGGAAACTCCGCGTGATACTGTTTTTCTTCCTCCGCACCTTCTACTGTGCAAAATTCGATGGGAAGATCATGCAGTCCTGTTTTTAATCGACCGCTCTCTCCGATCTTCCGCAAAACCAGATTCAGATCCCACAACCGCTGCAACAACACATCAACGAGCTGAGTGGTTTCGAACCTTCAAAGCTTCTGCCCGGTGGCATCCCCCTCCACCGTCCAAATGTCATCAACCCAAGGACAATGCTCTCTTTCCATGAAAGCACTGCCCTGCTCTTCCCACTACTCCGCTTCACTTTCGCGACTTTCCGATCAACACGCAATTCTTCACTCCCCCGCATCCCTCCACCATGTCCGCTAACACGTTCACAAAAATATCGTCACTCGGACCTTTGCCCACAGGTAAATGTTGCCTTGAATAGGCCGTCCTGGTGGTGATCTATTCTCGTGCGCAGGGCCGACACGATCGGAGACGACGATAACATCGCCAGACACGTTGGAGAAGACTGTGGACGTAGTCGAAGGTTGAAATTGAGTCCCGACGCAGGGGTCTTGACGTTGCCCAGTAGACGATGGATGAAGGTGAAGCGGTCGAGAGTAATGGTTCGGACGTGGCGGGGTGCTTGCGACGATAATCTCGTGATAGGGGATTGAAGTGTTACCACTGCATTGCTGCAATGTGTGTGATTGCGGGGTATAAAAAAAGCCAGAGCTGGGCGACAGGAGCGAGCGTGGGAAAGACGGAAACGAGGGAACACGGCGGGCAGAGCAAGCGGCAGTGGCGGGCAGAAAAGACACGAGCAGATGCAAGCGGCAGTAGGGTTGAGTGATGGACATTGATGGTGACATAAAAGTTGAATAAACGTTTGAACGTTTAAACGTTTAACGTTTTGCGTTGCACAGGACTCGAGGCATGACGTACACAGCCCGATGGCAGGTGTCGTGAACCCAAATGCACCGCGGCTCCTCGAAAACTTACGCTAGCCTAGTCTACACTGCCTACCTCGCTCTAGTTCTAGTAGAGGTCAGGTGAGGTACGAGATAATAGGCAATGAGCTAGTTCGAGGGTGAGGTAGATGCAATGAATGTCTTTTCAGAACAACCAAGCTGAATAGAGTAGAAAACCATCGTGCAGAACAACAACGACAAGCGATCTGCATCAGCACCAGGCACTATCGTTGTTTGAATCAGGAACCCCAACGTACGTCGACCTACTCCGGGCAGGACGGTCTCAGGTTGCGCCTTTTTTTTTCCATATACGTTGATAACAAGAGGTCGTCACGCCTCTGGTCACTCGACAACTTCGTGCCACAGGATGCACCCGTCTTCAAGTCCAACCACTAATAAGCGCTGCCGCCTAAAGTGCCACCCCTCTCGTCGACGGAACAGAATCATACTACAAGCACTTTCCATCGGCAGCGTCGCCAGTGTCGGCACCCCTTCAAACTTTACCGTCCTCCCTGAATCACCTATCTTCACCTCTTCTGCGACGTCCCCACTCTGTTCCTCCATACCGTCCCCGTCTCCCATTTCCACCGCCAGCGACTCCCCGTCCCTCCTCTCCAGTCCCCACCGGCACCTGCCACCCTCGGTGACCATTGTCACGTTTCTACCCCCGCCCCACCCTTCGCCCGATACTCCCTCATCGACTAGAGCATCCACCGGCACTAACTCTCCGTCTCTCTCCGCCACTCTCCACCGGAACCGACCGCAGTCCGTCTTCAACGTCACAATTTCCCCGCACACCCTCATCCCCTTCACCTTCCCCACATACGTGCCCTCCCCGCCCTTCAATCCCACCTTCGTCGTCCACACCCCTAACCGTCCTGCTCTCCCGACGACAGTCCACCCCGCCTCCGTCATACCCACAGTCGCTGCGTACTGCACGCCACCATCCATCTTCATTCTCCATATCTCCTTCTTCGTGTCCCTGCTCCACACCAACACCTCCCCTGTGCACATAATCGACGCTACGTACTCCCCACCTGCGCTCACCGCCATGGCTATCACCTCGTCCATATCCTCCGCTTCCATGGTCCAGCTCACGCACTGTTGCCCCACATCCCACAGCACCAACCCTCCGTCGAGGTCTATGCTGGCCAAACTCTGCCTATCTGCGCTTGCCCCTAGACATGACACCCATGCATTGTGCGCGCGCTCCTGCGGTGCAGAGCTTGTCGTCGACCCAACCGCCCATACGCACGCAGTCCCATCCCAAGAGCCCGACAGAATGCGTCGCCCGTCTAGGTCCATGCACACCCCGCTAACCCCATCTGTGTGCCCTTGCAGCACGCGTGACGTGACGCAGCCACCCGTCCACACCCGGATCGTCTTGTCGTCGGAGCCTGAGACGATAATCTGTGCATCCGTGCTCACATCCACGCAGGTGACCGAGTCTGTGTGCCCGTACAAGCAGCGCCCCCCCGCGGGCGACTCCTTCACTTTCCACACCCTCACTATACGGTTGCTGCTCCCAGATACCACCACTTCTCCTCCAGGTGTCATCGCTACGCACGTCACCTCATCCTTTCCACCTTGCCAAGTCTTGGCCGGCGCCGCTCCTTTCTCATAATCCCACCACCTCAACGTCCCGTCCGTGCTCCCCGCCACGGCAAAGCGCCCATTCGACCTCAACGCCACACACTCCACCTCTGCGTCCCCTCGCACACCTCCCGCCGCACTCATCTCGTTTCCCTTCTCCGTATCCCACACCTGCATCAATCCGTCTGCCGACACAATCATCACACGCGCCCCATCGGCGGTGACCGCAAGCCCCTTGATCGAATCCGTGCTGCTGTACACCGATGCGCACTTTTGCTGCCCGCTGTGCACGTCCCAGACGCGGACAAAGTCGCTAGCTGCCGTTACAGCCACACGACCATTCGCGTTCACTGCGCACATGCTAATCAGCTCTTTCTCACGTAACGTACTTATCGTTTCGCCCGAGTCGAGGTCCACCACCACCACATCCATTCCAACCTGAAATGCCCCCACACGCCCAGCCATGCTCACACTTTGAACGGACACACCCAGTGGCAATGTCAGCAGTGTGGACCCTGGGACAGGCCAACATCGCGTCAGCGCACGCAGCCATGGCCTGGATGCAATGCGCGCGGCAGTCCAAAGAAATCGACGTGCAGGCCACGATGTATCCATTCCCTGCAACCGTGCGTGCATCTGGTATGCAAACTCCGTATCGTTCCTCAAGATGTACCCCCACGAATCCCGTACCACGTCCCGCACGAGGATAAACCCCTTCTTGATGTTGGCGGCCGATAGCTCGGCATCATTGACTGCATGCGGCAAAGCCGCGAGCAGTGTCGCAAAGTCTTCGTTCCAGCCCAGCAATCCGCCTGTTTTCAGACGTCTCATCGTCCATCGTGCATCTGTCAGTAAGCCGGCCAGTTCTCTAACCTTCTCACTACCCCCGAGATGTCTCGCCAAATTCACCATCAGATACTTGTTGCTTGCAAACTCTTCGTCCCACCAAGGACGTACTGACCCGTCCACTGGTGACCTGCAGCTGTCTCCAGTGGAGCCATGTTGCATTGGTACGTCGCAGTACGCAACAAGGAGCTCCGCATGATACTGTTTTTCTTCTTCCCTAGCTTCTACTCTGCAAAATTCGATGAGAAGATCATGTAGTCCTGTTTCCAATTGACCGCTCTCTCCGATCTTCCGCAAAACCAGATTCAAATCCGACAAACGCTGCAACAACACATCAACGAGCTGAGTGCTTCCAAACTTCCAAAGCTTCTGCACCATGTCTGTTGGCACGTATGTCTGTTTTCGAATCACCGCAAACCTCTTGTACAGCTCACCTACTACCACGTTATCCCACTCCCCATCCGGATACTGCTCATGCATCACTCTGCTTATCATCTTCAGGCTGATCCGCACGGATGCCCTAAAGTTTGGATACGACCCAAGACTAGCTGCCAAAACCTCCGCGCTGCCCTCCCGCGTCCTTTCTGCGTACAGCCTTAACGCCCTCTGCACACATCCTCCCCCATCCTCCATCATATGGATCGCTCGTCCCGCAACCCCCAGCGTAAGTGGCACTCCTCCACAGAACTGCAGAACCTGTGCCACCTCCTTTTTACACTCCACCACCACTGCCCTCCTATCCTCACCCTTGATATTAGCCGCAAAAAACAGCATCTCCCTCGCCGTCGCACTCTGATTCTCGCGTGGCCCAAATTCTACACGTCGCCCCCCTTCATGCGCAACTTCCTTGCTGCGCGTTGACATCACTATCCGGCTATCTGGACACCCCGACAGCAAACCCCGCATCTTCCCGAGATACCCTGTGCCATCCCCCTCCACCGTCCAAATGTCATCAACCAAGAACAATGCTCTCTTTCCATCAAAGTACCGCCCTGCTCTTCCCACTGCTTCGCTTAACTTGCGCGACTTCCCGATCGACACGCAACTCTTCACCCCCCCGCACCCCTCCACCATGTCCGCTAACATTTTCACAACCTTCTCCTCGCTCGCGTCCTTGCCCACATGTATCCAATACACCCCGTCCTTGAACCACTGTTGCACGTCCTCCTCCTTTCCCAGTCCAATTAACGCTGTCGTCTTTCCTACGCCCCCCAGGCCTTGCGCACCCACAACGACCCCCCACTCCCCATCTCGCCTCGAACCCCACAGCGCCTTCTTTAACGCGGCCTCCATCGTGTCTGCCGCACTCCCCCATCGCAAAACCACGCGCGATGGAAGGTGAGGCAAAGTAAATGTGGCCTTGAATACGCCGTCCTCCTGGTGACCCATTCCCACCTCCATCATCTCACCAAATTGGCGACAAATTTCGGTGTTGGTTGTGAGGCCCACCAGCGAAACACGCGCCTTGTCAAGCACACTTTCCAACTCAATCAGCTCTGCCTCTGTCTTCCTCGCTCTCACATACGGCATAGCATGCTCGCCAAGGCGACGCATCTTGGCCAAGCGGGGGCGGCTACTGCATCCCCCCATGTTGTTATTCTCGGGCGTAGAGCCGACCCGGTCGGAGACGGCGGTGGCATCGTCGGCACGTCGGAGAAGGCTGTGGACGTGGTCGAGAATACACGAGAAGTTGTCGGCTGCTGCTGGTGAGGGGCGCGCGTGTGGGTGACGAAGCAGGGTGTCGACATTGCCCAGCAGACGGCTGATTTGAGTGTATTCTTCGCGGAGACGGGTAAAGTAAGCACGGTTGGTGGACACGAGCTTGAAGCGCGAGGCCACTTCATCGAGGAGGAGGACGATTTGGCTGAGGGTGCCGAGCACGCCGGAGACGATACCAAAAGGTTCAGCCATGAGGTGGGGTGCAGAAGAACAGGTGCAGTGGAGTGGTGGAGAGTGAAGGTGAGTGGTGGTTTTACGGGTAGTCCGGGGGGCATCCGCTTGGGGTGAATGTAAATCTCTTGACGTGCACCAGGGAGTGATAGATCGTGCGTAGCAGAATAGACCGTAAAGCAAACGACAAGGTGGGAGGAAAAGGAAGACAGGAAGACAGGACGGAGGGAGGGCGCGGAGGAAGCGGGGGGTTGGAAGGGAGAGAAAAGCCGATACGGCAGATGGATAGGTGGGACGATGGGTGTGGGGGCAGAGCACGGACAACAGTTTTTGAAGTAGGCAGTGCGTGAGGTGAGGGAGACGCGGGGCAGTCGTGACAGACCACACGTCCGCCGCCCCCCACTCGTTCGTCAAGCAAGTTCCACTTGCACGCACACGCGTCTGGATTTGTGTACACACGGCAACAATGCTTCCGACTCGCTCCGGTGCTTGGGGATGCAAGTGATCTCGCACTGGCGGCACAAGCGGTGGGGTACAGTACGGCCGTGGGAACGCGGCATGTGACAGCTGTATCAGCTGTATACATACGTTGCGTTTTCAGCCGTTTCCAGGGGGGCGGGGGGGGGGGGGAGGTACTGTTGGACTACCTGCAGGCCTTACAGTATCGATCGAACTGAATTTCTTCGAATGGACCACACGCATTGCATTGCTGGCAGAATTCTTCGTGTGTGGTCCACAGCAGGCAGTACACCGTCCAGCCCCTTTGGTTTTCATGTTTTCGTCTCTGATGTCCGACAGCACGTGTACTGTGCTGTCTGTGAATGCAATGAAACGGAGAACGGATACCACATGCATGACGAGGGTGTCAAGTACTGTACAAGGTGGCATCACACGACGCGTACACTGTTGGACGTGCGTGTTTGGGAGAGGGATGTCCGTGGTACATGTTCACATCCAGACTTCTGGTCCGGATGTAAACCGCAGTGTGAGACACGGAACTGCCTGCTGTAAGTGTGAACATCTGAAAGAATGTCCACTTCGTCTGTGCACTCACGGGCACTAGTGTACGGGCACGGTGGAGGCAGTCGAACGGGTGGGGTTGAGCGGTGGGTGCACGAGTCGGTCACCCTTACGCTCAACACTTGCCCTCTGTTGTCCATGTCGCATCGACTCGTTCGCTTCATATCCTTGCTTCCATTCGCTCGCCTACCCTTTCTCATGCCTGAGTTCAGCTCGTCTTCCTCGTCGCTAGCGTGTCTTTCTCGCGTTCGGCGCAAGCAATGCTACCGCTGTAGGCCGACTGAGACTGTCGATTCATCGGCGCGCGCTTTTCACCCCTTTGCATTTGCCCAATCGCTGTGCATCCTCCCATCCATCCCGAGGCCCCATTCGATCCTAGCGCACTTTTTCCACTGTACCCCCTTGCCATGTTCTGGCGTTCGCTTTCTGGAGTCTTTCCGGGCGTCCTCGAAAGCCATCGTGCTTATACGCTATCTGCACATGCTTGGGACTGAATCGTGAGCTGGTCCCCACTGGGCGCCGACAAGCTAGCCTTCACACAATCATACGTTTTGTGTACGACCAGACCGCCTGGCAGATTCAATCCAAAATACCCGATCGTGTAGCACAAAAGGCAGAGCAACGGCAGCACACGGGACGTGCTCCCCATGTGTCGTCCTCTTCTGCCCATCCACCTAGTCCGAGAATTTCAGCGCCTCTTCCAGTTTTCATGATGCTTAGGAACAGAGAAACTTTATGAAGAGTGTACAGCAGAGTGTGCGACGCAAACTGAAGGCATGACAGAAGCTGATCCTGTACCGAGAAAGAAGCAGGGCCTCATTTCGAGGTGTACAGTAGTGTGATAATCTCCTACTGTATTGATGAGTTTACGGTGAACGAATTTCTGCAATGAAGAATGAGAACGTAAAGTACAGCAATGCAGAATGTCCAGTTCGGAAATCCACCTGCAGAATTCTGTATTCTATGTATACGCCGCTTTCAGAAAAGTAGCCCTGCAATGAGCACGAGTGTGATCCCTTCAGGTACGAGCGTCCTTCTCTGCAGGATGTGAATCGCTAGAGTGACAATGACAGGCGGGAGGTAAACAGATTCGGAACACTGTATATACTGTACAGGCGGCTAGGCGCGAAAATGGAGCCAGCTGTCCTGCACCACGGCGCTTCTATTTCTCACAGACAGACACGAACTAAGCATTTTTCGGCCACCTTGCTCACAAGATAGTGACAGAGTACTGTACTATGTTACAGTTGGCAGACGTAATACAGAATTCTGGCAAAATCATTGCATAATATCGTGTATTCGGACAAATAATGTAATCAGAATGGCTACTTGTACCGTACAGTTGCACGAATATTGAGAGGAACGTTGAATTCTCACTTGAGGTGGGGCGCATCGTAAGATTCGTCAGTTTACCCTGCAGAGGGTCTACTCCATCCCGCATCCACGTTTGCTACTTCCTGCAAAGTATGGTACGTGCCCGCACCTTGCGCTGCGCTGCCCTTACAACCTTCCCAGGCGAGGTGATACGATCTGTTGTCCTGGGGGAGCGAATCAGCTCCGATCGAGAGCCGATTCTACCACAGTGGTGGAAATCTAAGGCGTACCAATGCCAGTTTTGCCGACAGAGCTGCTCAGCTTCAATCAACCAGAATCTGACTCCACCAGTGGCTCCAGGCTTCGGAATTGAGCTCACCCTTGCCGTTATTGGCAGCTCGAATCAGAACGGCTCACTTTCTAGTGCTTTGGCCTATGCTCGATGGTGAAACCCTGCACAGGTCAGCGCATTCAATTCTGCCACAAACATTTTACTAAAGACACGCAAAGTACACTGCACTATAGCCTGCTACCTATCTGTATATCCGCTTCTCACCACTGCCATGTTTTAAAATGACTATCGACGATCAGACCGATGCACTACGAAGTTTCAGGACAAACTGACACGATCTGCTCTGCCGACGCAAGTTGTAGGTTTTGGTTTCTGCTACTTTGATCATATTCGATGAGAGTTGAGTATTTTCTCAGCTACGATTCTATATCTGCCGACCGAGTTATGCGAATCCGAACTCCTGTGATTCTTTCCGACAGCTAACTTGTGTTATCCATTCCGATCGACTGCTGTATCGTTGTGGTCATGATCCAGGTGTATCTAACTGTGGGATGGAATGTATCAATCACGTCTGTACTAATCACTCCATCTAATATGTGAAAGGAGGGTTTGAGAGCATATGTTCAGGGTGCTATGATTCTGGCGAGTATTCACGAAAGGTCAGCAGGAATTCTCCCTCAATGACGTAGTGCAGACAAACGACAAGATGCAATGTAGATCTAGATGTGCATCTCATAGTCAGTCGATTCCCGCCCGACTAATCTTGAGTTCTTGGTTTGGCACCCGGGATGCATGATACGAAAGATCTCGCTGAACAAGGTCTTGACGTAAAGCAAAACCACTAGGCCGCTGATGAGGGAAGTTCGTAAAGCGATGCGGATAAATTTGCCAATTATTTCACTTAAGCCAGTGTGTATGGGCTTTCGAGGCTACTATGTGCTATCTGACGAGACCTCTTCGTGGCGCTTCAAGAATACGGTAGCTGGCCCAGTTTTAATGACAGAAGGAAAACAAGAAAAGTACAGCTTTAGTCGACATCAACTTCTTGTTTTAATTTTCGTCTGGATTTCTTGGTTTCATGCGATCGACGTGATTGGTTTACATTAAACTGAGAAACTCATTTCAGGACTCATTTGAACAATGAAACATTCTCCGCAGATATTGTGCCGCCGCAGGGGTACACATAAGATGCAAATGCACGAGTAACCATTTGCTCACCCAACCTTGTATACTCAGAGACAAGAGTGAACAAAATTATTGTAGCGATTATTGTTCATGTAGATGTACTTGCTACGGTTACTTAGGTGGGAGGCTCGAAGATGCACGCGTAGTACGCCACCCTTCGGGAACATTGCTCAAATTTGCACCATAGAATCACTCTATCTTGCCATGCTCCCTTCTGCGCGCCTATGACTGCGCCTCCGTATGGTCAGTCCCATCTCTTGTGCGTATTCTCGACACAACCCCGCCAATCAACTAAGCAGTGGTCGGAAATGGGGCATTGTATTCCCGGTATGGTGTGAGGAGGTAGACAACGCTTATGAATGCGGTCAGCTGCGGTTCCTTACAGATCGGATGAAGTGACGTACACTTGATCGATTGTTCCAGTGCGACGCACTCAACAGGCACGGCCAGAGTCTGTATTGATACAGTCTTCGCTGTTTTCTTTTCTTTCAGTTAAAACTGGCCCTATGCAGTTAGATCATCACCATTAAACGGGTGAGGACTGCCAATTTGCGGTTTTTGTCGACCAATGTTTTCAAATGCTCCGCTTTCTGCTCCACTCTATTCTGGTGGCCAATCTCCACAGCACGATTCTATATCACTTAGCGTTTACATCGCAAGGAGGCGGCTTCTGCAACAGCATCCATATTGCACCAAATGGTAGTTACCATTCCACCGGATAAGATTTGAAGCTTGTAAGCCCTGCAATCTTCAGAATATGCCAAGATTGCTAACTGTCAGATAAAAGTGAGTCGGTGCACTTAACCTCACTTCATTAGACCGATTTGTGTGAGATGGAGACGTCCGTGTTTTCGGAAATGACTGCGGACGTCCACCGGGTGCAGTAGCGCGGTAAACCTTCCGCCGTACTGCACATTTTGGAATTCCACGGAATGCTGCCTTCAGTGGCATTCCAAAACGCCGAGTTCGTGTAGTACGGCGGTTCCTCGCTTGGACGCCGACTTCCAAAAAATAAATATTTTGAACAGACGCGTCGAGCTAACGCCCGCATCTACTACCCACGGTTCATTTCCTAGTAAAACAACCAGCTCGTAATGCGAATTGTGTAATACGCTGCAGTTCCGCATCTCACCTTACGTACCTCAACGTCAAATGATGAACCATCGCCTGCCTCACATGGATAGGCTTACCTTGGACCCTTCATACTCTTAATTGCCTTCCAACGGATTTTGCGGCACTGCACTGGAGACAGCTACGCGTAATATGGGCCATATGGGGCTCTAGGAAACTGAGCATTCTGCTCGGAGATGTCTGGGTGCACTGGCTCACCCAGAATCTTGCCGACGTTATATGGCAGGAAATACTGTGTAAAACTCTGCGCTGATTTCTCGGACAGTATTGTAAACATAGTGCAACGCAAACAAGGATTGACATATAATCCGCCAAAGGCGTGTCACATTTCACGAGTGCTGCTGGACGGCGTTAATCTAGTGCGTTCGGAACGTAAGACGTTTAGAGGTACGGCAGGGCTGAAATGTAGTGGTTCTGTCCTTCGCGATGCGTTCGTATAGCAGAGCCTGCTTTTTGTATCGTCCCGTCACTGGTTAAAAATGCGTGCAGGAATTCGTGCATCTGGCACCGCATGGCTTGCGCCGAAGTGTTGCCAACTGCAGGGTAACGCTGAGGCCTACAGTCGAGTCGGCATCCTTTCATACGAAGCAACTTTCTTCCTACGCTGTATGGCCACCTACCCTTAGAAGCACGTGAGGAGACCGGACCCCAAAACTTCAGTCCACTCTTGCCGTAGCCGTGCTCCTGTTGTCCTGTGCAGAATGGGAGGCACACACTTCTTGTGCTGAACAGGTCTTACACGTATCACACGAAGCGCACAAACGAACTGAACCTGGAGTCGACGTCAGAGAGAAGTCATAAACGTGTACTTCGTGGCGTTGAAAAGTGTGTACTTTTTATGATCGGTGAGGTGCCACTACCGAGAGGGGCTGAAATCTGCACATGTGAAAGTACATGGGCAGATGGATATTGTTTTTCAGATTAGATTTCGCACATCTATGTGGTCATGTGTTTTTAAATCAGTAGATCTCAGCCGCTGTCACTAGTGACACACCCCTAGTCTAGAATTTCGTTACTTCTCAAACATCTTTTTCCTGCTATAGCGGCCCGAAAATCGCCCTTTTTTTCGGCCACGTTTCTTGCGGCTGAGCACAAGCCTTTTTCATCCGCTTGAGTGTGGCATGCTCGCCGGAACGGCTTCTCAAACTGGTATATAGTGTTTGGGTTTGTTTTACTTCACGCTAATCAGCGACTTCCTCGTGAAGCCACGCAATGTTCCTCACTACTTGTTGGAACGGCAATCAAATCCTTGGGGTCATCGGAGTCCAAAGCCTCATCTCTAGGACTGGCTTCCTCTGCGCTACTACTTCTGTCCGCGTCCGCGTCTGCAAACCAAACCACGTCCGAGTCGTCCCCACTGTCCGACTCCTCACCTCTTTCACTACGTCTGTGTTTGTGGAAATGGATGCTGACCTCCACTGAGTGCAGTACGAGGACTAGTAATACCCGTATTTTACTACACATTTTGGAGTTCCAGGTCTAGTATTACTGAATTCGGACGGGCACCTGGTGGATGTCCGAGTCT
>JAUKWC010069494.1:0-34228 GCA_032356245.1 Endocladia muricata
TTCCTACACATATCGAAAAAGTCTAGCACGACTTGGAAACGCACGTACGCGCACTTGTAGATTGTTTCGTGGCCAAACTTTCCGTCGCGGTCCGGTTTGTTGACGATCCACCGTGCAGAAGTAGTAAACCGAGCAACGACTCTAGGGCTCTCTGACCGACGATGTGCGTCATCAACGTGCGTGACAGCAAGCTTCTGAGACGTCGTGCTGACGAAAGTCAGGTTGCTCAGCACTTCCACGAGGCTTGACTGTCGTAGAATCTTTCCGGATATGCGAACGTAGCGGATGTTAGGAGAAGGACGCGTTGCTGGCAGGAGAATGGCCGTTGTCATTGCTTCCTCAGTTCCCTTACCACCTAACGCCAGCGGGTCCACGTCGTTCCTGATGGCGAGAGCCTGCATTGAGAGGACGATATTCACGAGGTAGTAGGAAAAGGACTTATCAATGCGGACCAGTCCTGCGGAGGTGCCCTGCTGGGACGCATCGGACACGATTTCGGTGTCCGCAATGTCCCATGCATCCCCAAGCCGAGCGAGGCGCACGCAGAGACGTTCGCAAGCCCAAGCCTTGTCGACAATTTCCTCTGTGAGACTAATGACGGCTCGGCGGGGATGGAAGCCGCACGCCATAGCACACTTGGCGCCTTCGCGCAACACTATGCCAGCCTTGATAGTCTCGTCAGCGAAATCTGGTAGCGAGGTATTGTCGTTGCGTCGCAGGGTGACCGGCATGACGCTAAAATCGCAGTTGTAGCTGCGCCTAACCATGTTGGCCTCAGGTCTGTCGGTGGTGGGGTCTGTGCGTTCTCGAAGGAAATGCTGCCGCTGTGTGATCTGCCCAATAGACGGGTAGACCTCGGTGGACTCGCAGTCAACCGCCGAGATAGTCCGACATGACAACGGCTACTCTTCCGCCTCGGCGGCAATCAAATTGAAATCATCGCCGTCGGAAGTCCCTGGCTGTGTCGAGCTGTCGGACAAAGGACGCGTCTGGCCTGAGGTGTCCCGGCGCAAGGGTTTCCCGGGCGGTGTTTCCAATTCAGAGAGCTGCGTGTCCGCTTTGGGCCCGAAATCTGTCGCTATCGTGGCCGGTTGCGACTGCGGCTGTAGATGTGCCACCGCCTACGGCTCCATGACCGACATGGGCAAGTCGTCGGTGGTGGTCATGATTGGAAGTTCGTTGGTCATTTCGGAAGTAGGCCGGTTATGAGAAATTCCTAACAATGGGAATCATGGATGAGAGAGTCGGTGATGCGAAGGTGGGGATAAAGAGGGAGAATCTGTTGACCGGCAAGGGTGCACGGGTGAAGGTAAAGAATAAAAATGCGGAGAGATGAAAGTTGTAGCGCAAGAGGGGGAGATATACGAAGGCCACGTGAGTCCGAACGGGCACCGTTGGCGACAAATAGCGTCGCGCGGAGAAAGAGGCAGTTCTGAGCGGACTGCGACGGTAGAAGTTCACGTTTGAAAAACATACGAATTCTAGGGTGGCAAGGAGTGTCACTAATGAGATGGCTTGGATCTGCTCATGTCTTTTCACATGAGTACATAGATGTCGAAAAGTTACCCTGAAAATAGCTTGCATCGTCTCACGTGTTTTGAAATTAGCATATCGCAGCCACTTTCATTAGTGACACCCGTCGAGTCTGGACTTTCTGTACATTTCGAACCCCTTTTCTCTGTTACATCAGCTCCAGGATCACTCGCTTTCATGGGCGCCCATTCTTTCGGCTGAGTCCGAATGATTCCCCCAGCGGGCTTGGTATGGTGTACTCGCGGTAACTGATTCCCACAGTTGCGGGTACTGTTTATCGTTGTTATACTGCACGATAAGGAGTCAATTCTACTACGTACCCAAAAGCTGACCTTACCCCCGTAATTAATGAAAAGCTCCTCGACTTTCAGAATCTGATGCATCGCGCGGATCGTAACGAGGTCCAGGGAATGTAGAGCTGTCTGCGATAATTCTAGTTGATCCTGGTAAAACTCCGTGCTTGCGTCTCGCGCTCTAGAAGTACCTCTGTTTCGCTCCGTCTCGTTCCAAGATAGGTACGGAGCGTCGTTCATAAACTCTGCCGCTCAACAAGGTGCCGGGACGACGTAGAATTTATGCCTTAGATCTTAACTGGGACTCCACGTGCCGTTCACGGAAAAAGGGCTACATAGTCAGCTTGACTGCGAACTACGCCGGTGATCCCATGCTTTCCCTACCATGTTCACGAGCGCTGGTGCAGAACTGGCCGGAAAAATACCATGTCTTCGTGGACAAGTAGGACCCGTTAACATTGAGGACGGTGGATACGATGGCGGGTTATATGATGGTGTGTCCGTCGGCGGTGGAGTACGAAGGTGTAGGACTCGGGGTTTGAAGGCTACGCCTTTTCACGAGAAGGGCTACCCTGTGGAACCGTTCTTTGCCTACCACCAAACCTCCACCGTCATAGATCCTCGTGTTCTCCCGCATGTGCTGACGCAAGTCCACGTATAGCCGTTTCTCATAGCGGGGTATGATCGTATCTTCTGCCGCGAAAAACCGGCTGCCAAGAACTTCGATTCCTATACCTTCGTACTCCACCGCCGACGGACGCACCACTATACAACCCGCCATCGTATCCACCGCCCTCAATGTCAACGGGTCCTGCGTGGCCACGAGGACATGGTGTTTCGCCGGCCAGTTCTAGACCAGCGGTCGTGAATACGGCAGGGAAAACATAGGATCCCCGCTGTAGTTCGCAGTCAATCGGACTATGTAGTCCGGTAAACCTTGATTCTCGAGACACCTGGCGCGAGCATTATGAGTTTTTTTTCTTCTGGTCACGGAGATGGTCAGTTTCACGCCACCCAAGTACCTCCTACCAAGGTCCAGAACCCGCGGAGAGCTACCAATACCACATGTGGTGCTTAAAACGCTCTCCCGAAAGGCCTTAACCAAGCCTGGTAGAGCTTGATTGACGCAGACATCATCCTTGTCGCATCCTATGAAACCGCAATGTTTCGGAAGCCTTACGCATTCTTTGGCAGTCGCACATTTACCAGTGAGTAGTTCCACCATAAGGTCCCCTGCTGTCGAAGACTGCAACACTAGCTCACTTATATAATTGATACTGTCCTGCTCAGCCCGAGACATCTTTCAGCGATTCGCTTCGAAAACTCTTCTCACCCCCTCTTCAGGCTCCGACTAATGTATTCCAACCACAAGCTTGGTCCATGCTGCGTGCGATGACTGTATATGCCGGTTCGTTTGGTAGCATACCCGAGCAAACACCATTTTGCGCGGTACATTCCTCCACCCGAAATGAATAGTCCATTGAGTGACCGAAGCGTGGGCACAACCTTTTATGACCCTATGTTACGTGTCATGACGTGGAAGTCGGATATGTATCAGGCTGGCCCTTTCCTTTGAAGAATATATCTTTACACGACCACCTCTGCGACGCACTAGCCCAGTCATTCCCCTGGTCATAAACGTCTCCGCTGTAACGCTTGACGCGCGACAGCCACATCCCGAACCTCAGCTTGCTACAGGAAATGATCCCGTCGGCGATTTTGGCAAGCAATGCGTCGAATATCAGGATGGAGGCGTCCAGGTCCTTTTGGTTGAAGACATCACGAGAATAGTAGTCCACATCCCGCTCGCTTCTGTCGGTGAATGGGGGATCTGTCAATGGTAGTTGAACCGTACCATCTAGGCACTCACTCCGATCGCCAGTGTGATGATTGAAGAAGTCGTGATAACCACAGCTGTGGACTTGGCAATGTGACTTTGTCACGCCGAGCGAGTTTACCAGAAGGTCGGTTGAAGGATTCTTCACGTGGAGCGACTCCCTCACATGTCCTCCGGCGTTGGCGACCGGGTAATGCGGTTGGCTGCTTTTGGTGCTACCCCACAGAGATCTTCCGGCTGCGACACGAATCAGTCAAGAGCTGACAGGAGGCCATCAATAGGTTGCATTGTACATGTAGGTTCCACAACTTCCATCCCTTTGTTGTCGCTACATTGTTGGTCCAGCTCCATCTGCACTTTCAGCCAGGAAGACAAAAGACGAGGAGGCGAGGGGAACGGTCCCCCACTGGGCGTGGCTTTTAACTGCATCAAACGTCGACTACGACGCGGTCTGGTGTCTTCCAAATCGGCGCTCGACGGCCCTGAGCCTACCTCGAGAAGCTGCGGACAGGTGCCATCATCCTCTGGCGCTTTAGGCTGAAGCCTCAAGGCCTGCCCAGTATCCCCGCTCAAGTACACACATATATTTGGCAAATGGTCATCGCACGACTTGATGCGGTCAAGATATGGCCAGTACCTGCGTTGCTTCACATCGTATAACGTCTCTTTTGTAACAGTGCCTCGTAAGGTGGACAGGAACAAGCTCGCAATCAGTCGCACTGCAGTTTCGTTCTCTCCAGCTCGACCCTATGCGACAGCACGACTCGCGTTCTCCCCAAGACTTGCCACCCCATCCCTCTGGATAGTGCTGCGTTGTGCGATGGGTGCAAAGCCGTCAGCGCGTGACTTCAAAGCCACAAAGTGCTAAAAGTGCTAACAATACAAAAGGTAGGGTGTGATTAGTGTCTCGCAATGTCGAATCCCCACTGCTTTCGTAGACTTCATCCACGCTGGAGGTGGAAAATGCGCAGCAAACTCAAGGCGATTTCCGCTTCGAACCGTCTTCTTCAAAGAGAAAAAAGGTTTGTTCCCGCCCCGCGAGGGCCATATGTCGATTGCGTGTAAGTGTATGAAGACTTTGGAGGTCCTGGGGCGGCAAGCCGAAAAGGTTCCCGGCAGAAGTGCTTCTCAAGCCCTACTGAAGTTTGAAGGAATGAGTATGATGCTAATGATGAGGCACACGCCGTAGTTCGTCCGGCTTGTCGTCGTGTTCGCAATGTCCCCGATTCTCCCGTTTTCTCGCACCAGGAAGACGATTGGCAGCGCTCTGCGCACCATAAGCTTCTTCTGCTCGGTGTGTAGCTGGAAAGGGACCGGTTCGAAGCTCTCGATGGAAGTGGGGAAGTTCCTCCCAGGCTTGCGCACCTCGTTATCAACTATGGAAGTTTCCTTGACCCCCATTGAAGACTTTTCATCTGCTGCGATAATGAAGCGCAGGAAGTGCGACACGTGGACCTTCATGATTTCAAATTTGGTACTTACCTCTCGCGAGGAGAGGGCAGAAATAAAGGCAGGGAAGCACACGTCAGATGTATCAGGTGGGCTGAGTTCAGTTGGCAGCACGGCTGCAGTGTGGTGAGAGAGAAAGGATGGAGTGGAGACCAAGAATGCTGCAGGTGCGAGAAAGGAAGGGTGGAGCGTCGTAAGCGAAGCAGGGAAAACTACGTTGACAGAAGTTCTGGGAGGAGACACGAGAATGCAGCAAGGCAAGAAAGGGAGACATCGTCGACATATTCATAGGATGGTGGTGCTAAGTGTTGTGCTGTTGGAGCAGGCGCGCGGGCTTTGTACTGCGGACAAGGAGGAAAGCGGACGGGATCATAAGGGGTTTATAGCGAGTCATACTTTGGTTCTTTGGGCGCAGCTACGACAAGTGGTGCCCCATAGACACGATTGAAAAACGTAACTGGACGTGTTAGTGTTGAGGGGGGTGTTGGTAGTAGGTGGGGCTGGGATGTGTTCATATACATACACACGACCAAATGAATATGCATAGTTGGGTCTGCATGACAACATCCATCTCCTCATGTACTGTCACATGAGCAAATACAGATCTCTTTTAGTAGTGACACCCCCCAGTCCGGATTTTCGTTACTTTCCGGACTGCCTATTTGCCGGCCCTCGGCCTCTGTTTCCAATCCTGCCGTTTGATGCTTACGGTACTTCAAACTTCTGCAGTCACTGTCAGCATGGCCATGGCTGCACAAGGGTCCCAGTGAAGGTAGTACCTGGGACTCATACTGCGCAGTTCGCAAGAACTGCGACGTAGTTTTCGAACTTACACTCCCCTTCAATTCTCGGTCTCTCGTGCCCTATCTATGAAGCAACGCTACATGGATGGCTCCACCGGTCGAAAGAAAGCGAAGAGCTACTTCTGTCCGAATATCTCAGAAGTGCAACAACGAGCAACGGTATACGGACGATTATGCCCCAGCTGCAGCTATCGCCATGACTGCCCCACACCGCCAGGCCAGTGAAGTTAAGTGGCACCAAGCAGCCAGGTTGCGGCGGATGGTGCAACCCTCAGTAACGCTGGTGCCGTCTTTGCTTGCGCCAGAAGGCGAACAAGCTGATTATGCCCCTACCCCCGCCACCAACGGTTCTGCTGCAGCACTGCCAGTTCCACCAGAGCGTACTGCCAGCCGGATGTCCGCTTTTCGTTCTTCCATCGGCTGTGACCGCAGCTCAAGCCCAGCCCGCTTCACTGTCCTGGCCAGAAATGTTTCCGCAACGCGCGTCTGGATGCCCGACATAGCTGCCCCCAGCACGGTCGCACATTCTCCGCGAAGCCCGGTATACTCCTCATGGGATCTTGTGTATTTACACGGCATCGAGAGTGAGACCCTCCTGCTCTCCGCCTCAGCTCATGCCGGCCCAGACAAGCGATGAGACTTCCGCTGTAGCTAGCACATATTCGTTCTAATTTGAACAGATTGAAAGGCTTCAGCCAATGTGTGCGAAGCAGACGAAGAAAGTCCAAACCCATGAGCAAAATATTGCGGCTCTGAAGACAAGGACCATCGATTGTGAAGAGAACTTTCAGTAAGCCGATCGAAAGTCGTCGGCAAGGCGATCAAAAGCATCTCGAGATGCTCGTCACGTCTCCGACAACGAGTTCCAAGCGCATGCGATTTCGAACCCAGTTCGTGGATGTCGAGCAAGAGAACGAGAGCCCTCGCATGACTTGGGGACTCTCTGCACGCGCCCAGCAGGCCAAAGTGCGTGCAGCAATCGGGCATGGTCAAAGTCGCAAGCATTTTACACAGGTGGGGGAAAGGTATGTTCGCGTTGCAGAGACCACACAGAAGCAGATTCTGCAATAGTGCCATCGCAAACCTGCTAAGCTGGACCAAACATGTTCGATTCCAGTCGGGAGCTGGGTGGATCGCAGTGAGCCAGGCGTGAAGGGACAGTCTTCCTTCGACGGCGACGAGGGCGGCGTGATGATTACACAGAAGGTTCTCGCTAATTGTGAGAAGTATTACATGCGATCGTACTACTTTAAGGCAACGGCTCTGTTCGGAACGCTGCGTAAAGTGGTTGGGACCGGGAACTGGTCACCCTTGCTGTTGGACCCCAAGTACCCCCGCGATTGCGAGGAGGTTGTCTCTGCACACTATGCGCTAGGTGCAAAGATGAGCAGGACTGTCCGTGACCTCATAAGCGCGTGGAAGAGAGACGTTAAGTACAAACTGTTTCAGTGACTAGAATACCAGTTCTTGATTTCGCGGAAAATCGCGTTCGTCCTAGGCGACGAAAAGGTGGAGCGCTCCTCTCCGGCATTTGAAGTGCGCGTAAAGTGGATACGTTCCGAGGGAGAGGGAGCTACTCTAGACCTGTCATGGTGGGGCTTCAGCATGTCTAAGGACCGAGTATACGGTGATTACTCTCTATAGAGTGATGTGTGTGATATTGAGAAGTGTGTCGTACTGTTTTGGGACCCTCTGGGAAGACCTGTCTTGTACGAGGTCCGAGAGTACGAGGCTGAGCCAGACTGGACGTCCCCGTACGGGTCCAATGTGCAACTTGCACGGCTCTAAACCACGCCGGCGAAGTTCATATCTTCTCTGCAGCATGCTGAGGACCATAGGGGCCGGCGCCAACGGACGTGAGGCCTGGCGTGTCTCAAAGTATCTTCCATTGGCAACCGCGCAGATACTACGACCCGTATGCCGCATAGTTTACCGCATTGTCCAGCACAGGATGACTTCTTCTAGTTCTATGGTTCATGAAGGTTCTCGGAGTCAGAAATTGGGGGGGCGGAACGGTCTTCTGAGAACAATGGCAAGGGTTTTGTAGAAGGTGCTCCTCGAGTAGCAACAAACCTGAGAAAGGTGGGTGCAGAGAATCAGTTTTTTTTGGCAGTAAGAAGGCTGTGGTTTTTGGACAACATCGCGAGTATGCTCGGCAGTGTGTTCTGTACCTACAGTGCTCGAGGAGAGTCAAGTGAGGGACCGTCTGGGATTGCCAATGGCGCGTCTGGTCTGTCACGGATTCCGGCCGCAGTTCTGGATCATTCCTCTTGCACTTCTGTTGGAGTAGAGAACGGGGAATTCTCTTTACTGAGAGAAGAGAGAGGCTAGGATATCATACTCATATGTCCGCAGCTCCCTCAACAGGGTCGTTCGGGGCAGTACAATCTAGGTAGCGGACGCACCGATGCTCGTAAGGTTGCAGTGGGCCACAGCCGTGCATATGGAAGAAATATAAATCGTGGGCCACCCGCACTTTCTCTGTCTATTGTCTATCGTCAGCGGCTAGAGGGAGATAGCTGAATCGCTGCTGTTTCCTCAGCCCAAAACTGCAGTTTGGAGACATGCGCCGAATCATATGTTTGTCGAATGGGCGAAGTGCAATGACATTGAAATACGGATCTTAGTTGCTGACCGAACGACAGAAGCTGTCGAGGACTTAAGCACTTTTCGTGATAGTAGTTGGGATATTGTCACATGTGATGGCCGAATGTTGCTGGACAAGCTAGGCGCGGACGGGGCGCATGAGAACAGCGCCGCTCTGGTCACTGAGTTGGACGAAAGTGTAGATAGAAAGGTCGGGAGGTTCTCCGCGTTGTGGGTTGGTCATCGCAGCGGTGAGATGACCTCCGTCGTGTCCTTGAAGCGTCCTGGCGAGTGTTTTGAAGTGAGCGAGTTCGGAAAGGCACATTTCGAAGTCTCTTCAGACAAGACACGCCCTGCACCGATCGTTTCGATTTCTGGGCAGAGTTGCGATGCGACTAACCTGGTGAGACGGGGACGACTTGAGTTCGACGAACCGTAAGGTTTTTGGAGTGCTAGATTCGGCGAACGGTTTCGTCCATGACTGTTGCCGTTCGCTTGGAGGTGTGGCGGTAGTCTTACGTGACTGGGGTGTGAGCGAATTCGTAAGCATCAATATCTAGATACTGTAGACTTCCAGGATTGTCGATGTCATCGGTAAGGTGGGCGAGGAGATGAAACCTGAGGGCCTCGAGCGTATTCGGGTAGTGGTCCCAAAAGATGGGTGGCGTGAAGGTTTTGAAGATACTGACACGCTCGTGTACGTTCTGATCTTTGGAGAGGCTCCAGGGCTTTTCCAGTCCCTTACCCAAGCTGAATAGTAAATTGCTTAAGTACAGAGTGTAAATCGGTGGGATCGACGCAGAGCCAGCCTCATCGCAGCAATGACCTGTGATTCCTGCCAAGATGGTAAAGACTATTTCAAAAGAGAGGTAGTATTTGGCGTCCGACGTACTGTGTAGGTCTCTTTATATGTTGAGTCCGTTCAAACGGCTGCGTTCTTTGGAAGCCGAGAGGTCGATGCCTAGGCTGGGAAAGGAGAAGTCCCCAAAAGTGGCAGGCGAAACTGTTTTGACTTCACGAAAGAGAGCAGTCCAGTTGGTTCAGAACTACTACCGACTGTTGCCGCGGGAAGCTCGGCCTGTAACTGGGACGGCAAATTCGAGCTTAACGAATATACAGGTCTTCATTAGCATGAAGAAGCCACAGTGGAAATTATAGAGTGGTTTCAAACCCGAACTGGAGTGCACGTCAAGACAAGAGTTGGAGGGTAGGAGGAGGCATGGTTCTAGAAACGATAGCAACCTCCGCATGGAGGATGCGGCCAACGTTTGTGGCGCCGGTGCGAAGGCAGCTCGTGCTTCAGCCAGCCTGCCGACCGATGCATGATTAGCTGTGTCGGCCTCCAGGTTGCCCACTTCTCTCCGAAGATAGACAATAGGCTGCGTGACGTGCACTGCGAATGAGGCGTACAAGGGCAAGAGATTTGAAGGGACCTCGTGACGGTGGCAGGGATGGCCGGTTTTTTTGCATGAGCAAGTGCCAATGACATCCTTCGCCCCGAGTATGTCGCAGCCCTAGCTGGTAACGACCGGATCACATTTCAAGAGGCGATGGGAGGCATCCTAGCACGGGAAATGTATGAGTGCGTTTTCGTATCGAGGCAATAGCAGAGAGTACAAAGCGGAGTGTACGATGGAGGTTTTATTCTATAGTGCGCGAACAGTGGAGAATGTGGGAACGACCGCAAAGTCTCCATCGTCGACGATAGGGAAAAGCTGGATAGTAGCATAGCCAAGAAACATGTGCCCGGACTCAATGTAGAATCCATGGAAATTGGGAGTGAAGATGACGAGAGTGAGGTGCCCAGAGAAGGCAACGTGAGCGCTGTTCCTGAAGGTAGTGGCAGATTTGTCTATACAGGTCTGCATGCAACCTACACACGAGTGGGTCCCCGAGGTCCCGGGAGCCCGTATGATAACCTGGAGCGCGCTGTTCATGACTTCTTAAGCGGAGCACATCTGTCTGTAGGGGATGTATAAACGCAAATATTTCGCCCGGCAGGGGTTCACCACAAGGCCGACAGTAACAAGACTACATGTTGGCTTGTCCTGTTGGTTTTCGCAGCATCTCGCCGGGTTCATGGTAGTAGGCTGGCCAGAAGGATATACTGCCGTGGTCCAAAGCATGTGTTGTGGAGAAGCCCGGGTGGTGAAGCTCCTTCTCCATAGCAGTGAGTGTGAGGGAGCGACACTCTTTTGGGTGGCGATTACAATTTTCGAAGCGCGCGAGAGAGATGTCAGGATCCCTCAGGATACAGATAATCAAATGAACGGTGCGCGTGCCGGCAGTAGTCTTCACTCCGGCGAAAGGAACTGGAATAGATTGTATGCGGAAACCGGCCTTACCCATGGCACCCTCGGCATCGCAGTGACATAGTAATAGAAGCACTGAAAGAAGAGGCGCCAGAACCCGCTTGCCGGGAACATTTTCATCGTAGTAAACAGGAAGCTCTTCGATGGGTTGGCTTCATGGCGAAGTAGGGACAATCGGGGCCGTTCTCTGTGTTTGAGAGTGATAGTTTTGCTCGCACATGGATTTGGAGGGCGCATCAGATGACGAGTACAGACATTTCCCGAAGTTGAAGCGCACACTGAACACGGGTGAACTGCGCCGCAAATAGAATGCATGGTGGACGAAGTGGGAGAGTGGAAATGTAGGAGTGCCTCGACAGGCCGGACTCTGGTCTGGTGGTTACCAAGTACAAGACGATAGATCCCCTCTTGACCACGTCCGCCTGCACTCAACCTGGTATAGATCTCATGCACGCAAGAGCGCTCCGGAAGAAATACCGGCCTGCCACTCGAAACGCACGCATGCTATTGGCTATGGGCATAGAAGAGTGCTATGCGTGCGCTGATTGGTACTACTGGCCAGCGTGTAGTGGCATTCGAAATGCAGTGAAACTGTAGTACTCGTATGTGAAATGCTTTTAAACTTTCGTACGGTGTAATGATATTTCTGGGCATCGTGTCGAAACGAAAGAAGCGAGGAATCACCTGGAGACCCTATTGAGTTCGCTGTGGCGCAGGACGCCGCCTTTCGAGACCCATAGTGGAACCGTGACGTCGATGGAGCATTCCGAACCCCCTTTTTCTGTTTCTTTGTGATGGGACGGCGTGTACAGGTGCGTAGCGCGAATTCGCATCGGTATTCTCACGGGAGTGAAGGGGTTGGGCAGCATGCACGACCTATTCGGCTACATGCAAGTATAGGATCCGAACGGAGGTTGTGCAGAGTGCATGGTATGGTTGAAGAGTCGCAAGACATAGGGTGCGTGATGCGATGTAGGGAGGGCGGACCGTTCGAGGTGGAGGACGTGGTGGTCCGAACTGGAACAGTAGCTTGGCAGGAGATGTGACGTTGTTGGAGAATGGCGGCGAATGGGATGCACGACACGATGCGGGGAGTGTGTGCCGTTCGGGGTGGACAGGGTGAGAGAGCGGTGATAATGGTGTGGTCTGGGGGTACAAACCGTAACGGAAGCTAGGCGCGTCTCGCGACATCATTGAAGACGGAAAGGGCCTAGGGTGTACGATAGAATGTCGTGGATGGCGCCAGGTGGGTCTGGAGAGAGTGAGGGAGCGGAGGAAACGGTGCAGTGTGGTGATGCAAACTGGAACTACAGCTACGAGGGATGTTTTGGGTGCGGCGACAGCGGGAAGACATGGCAAGTGGAATGTGACTTCGAGGGTATGGGTCGTAAGAGTAAACGGAGGGGGGAGCAACCTGGAGATGGTAGTGCAGAGTGATCATTGTGAAGTACATCCGCCCAGATAACCTCGAAGGATTGCGTGCGTTGCTGTATGGAACTGTATTAAAACCAGACCGGAGCTCAACCACACGCAATGCACGTCAGGTCTATTCTTACTAGGTTCGATGCGCAGCACTACAGCGCTCGGGCTCGCAAAGAGTACAGTTGTGTTGCAGTAAAAATAGGTATGGACTTCCACACATCGCAGCACCTCACGCAGTACAACTGCACTGGGACTTCCACAGGCTGTTGTATATGGACTAATAGTACTGGACCCGAAATTCCGCAGGGTAGACGTCTGGGTTTAGTATCACAGAACTCGACCTTCCCCCGAGCGGGTGTCCACGTCTAGTATGACTCGACTCGGACATGCACTTGTGGAAGTCTGAGTCTTTCAATACTGAACCCGGGCGACCACCTAGCAGGAGTCCATTTGTAACGATAATAGGCATGAAACTGCGGTCCGTGTAGCAACCCATGGATATTTTTGGACCCCTTACCACCGCTAGTGGACGTCTGTATCCAGTTCCGAGAACCAAGACGAACGCCAACCTTACCCAAACCACTCTCGTTATTGCCAAGCCTCAACCAATTTCTGCAGCCGAGAGTCGTGTCGGGAACGAAATGTGTACAAACGTTGTCACAGTCCCTGAGGAGTCGCTGCCAAAGCCGAAAGAAATTGGTGCAAGCTCTGGGGATCCCGGTAACCTGTAAACACCATGAGACTAAGACAGCCTGATTTTTTCTTGCGGTCGTATAGAAGTCAAGCTCGTTGGCTGAGTACGACTTAAAGTGTCTTCGTCGAAGAAGCCATGTCCTGTGGGGCGCTGCACGAATCTTCGGATTTTTTCTCCAATGGGCTTTCTTCCGCTGAGGGACCCTGAAATCTTAACGTTAACGATGCAGCTACCGTTTTTCGGAGTGTGACTCACACTGCAATCTAATATGGGGCTACCCTTACGAGGAAGGAGTCCCAGCCGATCCTCGAACAAAATATAAAGGAAGCCCCGTTGTCATGCAGCAAGCTCCGAGCGGGCCAAGATTCCAGAATGGGTGGTAGTTCCAAGGGCAGTGGTGATTATCGTATCCATGATTCAGCACGGCGACATAGCGTTGGTCCAGGAAACGCTAGACAAGACCAAATGTCCTGGAGGGGCGACCAGAAGAGAGCTTGGGACTTGGGAGCCGGCTTTACAGATTCTTGCTCTTGAAACTGTGAGGGGAGACCCCTGGATGCCAATCCCAAAGGTACCTTCCGAAGAAGATCCGCCAATGGCGTGAAAGTCGCCACGCTGTCGAGGGCGACAACCCGCAGCAGCCCCCTTTTCTCCGCAGCGGCTCTGACTCGAGACTTCGCGACCGAGATATATAACGACTATGGGAGCTCCTTCCGCACCTATATGTGGATCCTTGGGCTTAACTTCAATCACAGACCGACGGTGCTTTCGAAGTATTAGAGGTGTAGACTGTGCTGCTGCACTTGCTCTACTCATGGGTATTAAACTGAAACTGTGTAGGCTCGAGGGCCGAGCGTTACACCATGGATACGGCATGAAATGCAAGGAGGATTCCCCCACAGTCACGATGTCGGGTCTCCGGACAAGATAGATAGAAGGTATTCAGGTCACCATACCATGCTACGTTACTCCCAGGACTGGGTTTCTTTTGTGCGGTAACGGGGTACTCTATAGATCAAACATACACGATCGGGAGATACTGCTTCTTGTACCTCCCTGCATTGAAGGCCTCTCAAATAAGCAGCTACCATTTGAGACTTGTACCGAGTAGTTGAGCAAAACTGACTGCGACATCATCATTTTATACCTTCCAGTCGTGCCTTGAATGGCATCTTTCTCGTCCACTTTGGCATCTGCTTATACCTCCTCTATGTCGAGAGAAGATAAGAACTCTCGACTGAATAAGGTCATATTTAGAGGAAAAGTGGGCAAACGCTTTGCGGCAAAACTATGCCGGTAATGTCACCTATCATTCCTCGACCTGATCGCTGCTTCCAAAAGTGAACCGTACATAATCCCATACTTCGACAGGCTCCCCGAAGTGTCGTCGAGAGGTGTACTTGTTGACAACCAAGTGGTAGGCCACTCCAGTGCACGAAAGTCACAATCTCAAGACTTCATGTCAATTCCGACTAGATTGATGAAATAGATTTTTTCTTTCGGGACGAGCTCAACAACTCCCCCATTAGTCATGTCGTGGGCGTGCAAGCAGCATTATGAATTACAGCCCTAGTCGATTCACCGAAGATGGAGCCAACGGCGCGGCTCTCAAAGGCCGAGTGGGTAGCTGTGCATAAGGCTCCAACCGTGGTCTCTACCAACGAATAGTTCTTCGGCTCCAAGTGTAGAAACGCCCAACGATACTTCTGCATCAAGATACAAAGTGGACCTGGACGAAGACATGACATACTTGGAGTCGTAGAGAGAAGAACGTCATTCGTGAGTAATATATCTCCGCGACTACCAAACGGTGATACATTCTTCTCCGACCATCGCGGCAGAACTGACCACGACGAAGTTCTGTAGCGAGCACCAATTCCCAGCAGCACCGTGTATGGAAACAAGCTCTGAAGCGGTTTTGAGGTGGCCAAGGGTATACCTTTTCTCTTGTTGGTCTTCCCAAGCAAAATGTGTTGAAGGAGTTGTTCGAGGTCTACCGAGGACAAGTAGGCAGAAGAGAGCTTCGTCTCCTCCAAAACGATCGTGTCCACCGCTGTAACTCTCCGTCGGACTTTTTCAAAGACCAGCGTCTCTATCTATTCGAATACAGAGCCAAACTCGGAACATGAGATGAGGCGTATGTGAAAGACACCACTCAGCACTACGTGATGCTTTTATCAAAACCAAAATCGACGGGATGGCCGATGCGAGCCGCGTACGGAGATGTGTGCATAACACCCATATGGACATAGCTGCGAGAGTGAGACAGAATGCAGAACCAAATTCAGGGATCAAACTCCATTCTGCAAGCTGTTGATAACTTTCCGTGCGATATTGCGGCCCGAATAGATCCTACATTACTGGAGCCTACCAGCTCTGACGACCTTGCGGCCCGACGGAAGATCGACCAATCGGGTGCTCAGAAATATTCCTCGCGAGTAAAAGGCCAAGCAGCGAACAGCGAAGTTCGTTCTGCCGACTCTGTGAATCTCGAATCGGTCAATATTAAAATAAAATTTTGGTGGTTCAATAGATTTCGAGGCAGCTCTCTGGGCCAATTGGTGGTCACCATCGTCGCTCATCTGGACGAGAACGCCGAGTTCCTCCAACAATTCATGTTTAGATATTAGTAATGGGTCTCTTACCGCCTTTCAGAGCATGAAGGTGGCTCGAAAGCCTACACAGCCACAGAGGGACATTGAAAACGTCATCCCACAAGTTATGTAGAGCTTTCCGTGCTCGTCGAGGTTGTCTGAGCAGCACGTCCTGAGAATCGTACTCCAAGTGTGCGGGAAGAAAACTGCGACGGAGTTTCAGTCGCAACTGGTCCCTTGGTGGACCATCGACACGGAAATACCAGTCGAGAACAGCAAGTATAGAGAGGCATACGGAGATGTAGAAAAAAGATGGCCCCGGAGAGGAGCGAGTTTGATATTCTCGCACCCCGTCTTGCTGGTGAAGTGCGATGGAGATAGGAGTAAGTTCAAATCGAAATGCTATGTCGTTCAGCATGGACATCGAGGCAAAGACAAGCGAAACGTACGCAAGGATTCAGCTACGACTCAATTCCTAGTAGTACGTGTCGTTCTTTCGGCTGCTGCCCTGCTCGACTCACCTCGAACAACGATTGGCACCGAAGGAGCATATCTGCTTGGAGCTTGCTTATCGGATAGTATCTGGTGTGGACCCTCCAGAATCCAGACAGACCTGGCGAGGCCTGTCTGTAGAGTCCTGAAACGGGCAGATGGTACTGCCGGGTCCAGTCGCATATAGTAGCCGGCGATTGGGCGCTGCATGAGCAGTCAGGGTATTACCACTGTCACAGACTTTCCCCAGCTATTTGCACAACGTAGCAAGACTGCAAATATTCAGCTCCGGATCGCAAAAGTCGTGTGCGAATTCCTGCTCGCCAGACCCATGCCTCACATCAAATCTTTTGACAAAGGCGGGTTAACTGTTTCGAAATTACACGATTGCTTCTTGAATGTGATACTATTCTCGATCGACTACACAGATCCCGGCGATACCTGAATGATTTGTTCCTGAGCATGCATGAATACGTTAATCAGATCGGCCAGCTTCCTCTCGTGAGAGACGGGTGTAAGCAATAAGATGCCGCTTGCACGTTAGCAACGGTAACCTTGTAGGTAAGAACTACTGGCTCCCTCAACTTTCTCGGCAACAGGATTCTACCGCAGGCGTCGTCTGTAGCAAGCCACCCTCAACGATTGATCTCTCGCATCACAAGTTGTCACCTGGTTACTCCGTCTGTGTTCCCGGAAATGGATGCAGATGTCAACCGTGTGCAGTACGAGATACAATGATACCCACGGTTTACTACACATTTTGTAGTTCTTGGTGTAGTATTACTAGCCCAGGACTTCTACCAGGTGGAGGTCCGACTGCAGTATCATTACACTGGGACGTCCACCTGGTGGAAGTGCAGGATGCTATTCTTCTGAATAGCGTACTGCGACGTGTGGAAGTCCACTCCTAGTTTTACTGCTAAACAACGGCTTTTTTCGCAGTTCTGAATGCAGTATGCTGCATCTGGAACTGCGTATAGTGGAGTTGCGTAGCTTACTTCCTGAAACTAAGCCGAACGTTCACTCCGCGCAATGAAAGTCCGGTTTCGCTCTTATACATTTCCGTACTGCTACGTGATTAGTCCTTTTCGGGTATTTGGACGGATCTACGTTTTCGCCATCATGCCCCCCCCATCACCCCAACTCCCTCTCCTTCTCCATCTGCAACAGCCCGTACCCCCCGCATCGTATCGCATACGACACTTCTCACAACTTTTCGACAACGCCTCCCGTTCCGCCTACTATCCCTTCCAGTTTTTATACCAGACCCCAACACCACCCGCACCCCTTCACCCTCTCCACCTCCAACAACCCGCACTCCCCCGCATTGCATCGAGCAGTAAGCCCCTCGCTACTCTTTACCGACGCCACCCGTCCCGCCCCCCTACCCTTTCAGCTTGTACACCACACTCCACCAACACCAACGTTTCCACGCCCTCTCCACCTCCAGCAAACAGAACTCCAAAGATCGCATAGCGCGCAAGACGCCGCACTATTCTTGGACGATGCCACCCGTCACGCCTGCGTTCCCTTCCGGTTTGTGCACCAAACTCCACCACCGCCAGCACTGCGACGCCCTGTCTACCTCCAACAGCCCGCACTCCCCGCTTCGCATTGCACCGCGCTTCCGACAGCCCGCACTTCCCGCATCGAGTCGCTTGCCACACGTCTTGCCACTTTTCGACGATGCCATCCATCCCGCCCACCATCCCTTCCAGTTTGCGCACCACACCATACCGTCACGCGCACTACCTCACGCGCACTCCCTCTCCCTCTCCACTCCCAACAGTGCGCACTCCCTGCATACCATCACATACCACAGGTCTTGCCACTCTTCACCGATGTCACTCCTCTCGCCCGTCATGCCGTCCAGTTTGTACACCTGACCCCACGAGCACCCGCACTCCCTCACCCTCTTGACCTCCACCAGCCTGCACTCCCCGCATCGCATCGCACACCACCGCCTTTCGTCACTCTTCAACTTCGCCTCGTATCTTGCTTAGACACTTCGCGCCCGTGCGAGTACCGTTTTGAATACGCGCTGCGTACCTATGCAAGCCGCTGCATCAAGATGAAAAACCGTCGCGCAGTAATTCGGTTGACGGCAGGGCACCTTCACAGATTTGACGATAGGCATTCCATGCCGCTCGAATTTAAATAGGGCCTCTGACAGGTTTTTGCGTTCCACAGCCTCGCTGCCGTTCCTGGAAACTATCCTAGACCGAACGAAGTTTCGAAGTCCTTTCAATGGGGTATATTACAGTATCACTGCTTTTCGATTGTCACTTCTCGTTGTAGTACCCGTCAGGGAATGCATGATTTCTCTCGCCCACACAGCCAATAGCGTACGTGTGTGTCGAATGGCAGGCCTTGTCTTCCACCCTGACCACTCCCGCGTACACGGGACCTGCACCAGGTTTTGTGAAAGTGGGAGTGCTCGCCAGCGGACCTACCGTCTTGTAGTTGGTAAAGAAAAGAAGATAGCTCCACCCATGGAAAACCTCCTACCTCTCTGTTCTCCCACTTATCCCGCCAGATGTTCTCATTGTAGCCATCTTTGCCAGGCCACATTATGCGCCGCAAATTTCGGCACTTTGTCTACTCGTCTTCCGACACGTACTCTCTTTCCAGACACGAGCAACAGTGTCACTTCCGAACACACCGACCGGCCGAGCTCGTCCGTACTCTCCCACAAGGTTCACCCGCCCCGGAAATTCCTGTCCTTTATGATGACAACGTTCGTTCTGGTGTGGCTCCGGCGCCTCTGCTTCCCTTGTTCCCACTCGTGTGTCACCCTGATGCAGGACCGATCACAAATACGACCTCTCTTCTCATACAATCTATCGCAGTTTCGCTTTCAAAACTAGAGAGCACTGCCGGCCCGCGCATGGTTGACGAGATCACCCCTATCCCGAGGGATCCCGACTTCTCTCCTGCGCGCTTTGGAGACCGCGTTCGCTCCGCACAAGAGTGTCGCTCCCTCACACCCGCGGTTGTGGAGAGGAAGCTTCACCACCAGGGCTTTTCCGCAACTTGTGCGTTGGACGACTGCGGTACTTCCTTCGGAACTGCCTACTTTCGGGACCCTGTCGAGATCCTGCGAAAGCAAGTAGCGCAAACTATCACAGAGTCTTGCTACTTCCGCCCTTGTCGTGACCCCCCGCAAAGCGACACGCATCTCTTCGCACATCGCCTATAGGCTGGCTCGCACCAACGAGTCTGTCAAGAACTCAAAGAAGAAGTTCTTGGTAGCGAGCTCGAAGGTGTCATCTGCGATACCCGGACGTCGAGGACCTACTTGTTTGTACGTTGCATATAGGTCTATGCGGATAAATCCGCCACGACACTTGAGAGCAGCCCCTTCGTTGCCTATCCCGTGCATCTCACTGTCCTCAACTTCACTGCCGCTTTCGGCCGACGCTGCATAATTTCCCGGCACACAGTCGTTCTCCATGTTCTTGTCAACCCTTTCCCGACCGTGAACGACAGAACATTTGACGTCCATCCACTTTCTTTCACTACTCGCGCACTAGACACCAAAACCTCCATACTACACTCCGCCCTGCACTCTCTGCTCTCGCCTTTGTATGAAAACACCCCTGTAAGCTTCACATGCTCAGATGCCTACCATCATGTCTCGAAAATTCACCCAGTCCTCTCCAGGTACTGCTCCGAGATACACGAGCCAAAGGACATCATTGGCGCGCGGTCAGGCACGAAAACTAACTAACCCTCCTACCGTTGCGAAGTACCCTGAAAACTCGCCACTTCGTCCGTCTCATTACTGCCCCACACCATCCGGTCTACCATCCATCTTCGTAGAAACGTGGACGACACCGAGGCGGACGCCGCTGGTCATGCATTGCGGTGGATGCTGGCTAAGGCACGAGCTGCCACCGCTCAGGCTCAGCAAACCCTCGCCACCTCCTTCATGCGGAGGTTGCCATCCTTTCTGGAAACATGTCCCCTCTTTCCGTCCAATTCCGATCTCGACATGCACTCCATTTTCGATTTCGACCCGCTGCACTACTTCCACATCTGCCTCTCCAAGTTAATCGAGACCTACATATGTCTTAGGCTCGAGTCCTCCATCCTATTCACAGCGTGAGCCTCCGCCGGCAATACTGGAAAGTAGTTTAGAATCATCCGCACGGATCTCTTCAGCGAAGTCAACGAAGTTCTGCCTGCCATTCAGAGGAACTTCTACGTTCCCGGCGTACACGTCGACTTCTCCGCCTCCGAAAGAGGCAGTCGCCTAAATGGACTCTGCACAAATGAAGGAGTCCGTGGCACGCTAGAGGCAAAAGAAATCCAATTGCATTGACATGGTCTTTCGAATTATCGCAGAAATCGTGCAGCGTTGCTGCGATGAGCCTAACTCCGCGCTCCTCACATCTACTTGGGCTCTGTACTCAGCCATTCTAATACTTATTTCCAGACAGGAACTAGAAAAGCGCAGGAGATTTGCCGAGGTTCACAACGTAGAGGACCGTGTAAGTAAGTTCAAAGCCTCTATGCTCCGCATTCCTGGGGACCACCACCCGACCAAAGTCAAGACCCTCAATTTTCATATTCCAACCACCTCGCGGATAACATCCGGAACTTTGGATGCCCACAGCATCTATATGCCGGTTTTCATGAGCACGCTCCTCACGCTACATTCGAGCAAAACTATCGCCGTACCTCCAAGCGAAGGGCAACAGCCATGGACGAAACTGTCCGCGGAGTCTAGCACGCCGAAAGTATTCTTGGCGTTCGAACTTAAATCGGCTCCTTCTCCCGATCGCGTCGCCTCACAACCCTGCACAGGAATTTGACTGACAGGCACCAGGCGCGTCTTTACAGAAAAGGCTTCAGAATGTACCTCCGTGAACTAGCTCACTTGAGAACCGTCGCCATGCAGCGTCTTTGAAACGAAGAAGACCGCCTCACCACCGCGAAACTCCAATCACTACGCGGAGAGGCTCTCGACATATGCATCGATCTTCTTTCCCAGCTTCGACACCAGGGCACTACCGTGCTGCTCGACATTGTTCGGTACATGGATTGTCTCAAACCAATCGACGCTGTTGATGACACTCTGTAACGCGTTTGCTTGCGGAAGTGTACAGATGAGAATGTAAGTCGCACCGAAAATCCGGTCCCACTCCCAGAGATGTAGCGACGAGGGCGTCAAGCTCCTGCTTCTCCCTGGTTTGGCCTGTGCGAGACCTCTGCTATCATCGGGACTGCTCTCGTGGCGCCGTCAAATTTCCACATCCGCCCTTTCACTCCTAAGCTTCACTGGCTCTACCATCGCTTATACATGAACAGGTTCTACAGAGACCCTAATGCACGGGTAATTCTGCTTGAACCCTCCCCTCCGAAAGACACACCATTCTCTCTGTGCTAGAATTAAACACAGAATAAAAGTACAATCTGATTAGTGACCTACCCACCGACAAGTATGGTTTCGTCCCTTCTCTCGCCTCTGTGCATCGACAGTTACTGCACCTTTGATCCAACAACAGTGCGCGGGGAAGTATCCAGAGTTGTGGCCGGATTCCGTGACAGGCCAGACGCGCCAAAGCAAAGTTGATACGGTCCCTCGCTTGAGCCTTCAAGTAAAACGTAGCAATCGACAACAATCGCCAAGCATACTGGAGACGTGGCCTGAAAACCACGCCTTTCGTACCGCCACCAAGAATTTGTTCTTGGAGCCCACCTTCACCACGTTTGTGGCTACTCTTGGGAGACCTGCTAACGAATCCTCGCCATCCTCTTCCCTAGACCGTTCCATTCGCTCATTCACCGACGCACACAATGCCCCCTGAACCGAAGAGCCATACTGAAACATCTGTTGCGGAACAATACGGCATACAACGCGGCAAACGACGAATAGTATCTGCGCGATCCCCAAGGGCAGCTACTTGGAAAACACCAGGCTGTGAGTGCCTTGGCGCTGGCCGCCACGGCCCTCAACACGCTGCAGGAAGGATATAAGTGTCGCCAGCCAGGTATTCAGGCGTGCGGGTTGCATGATGGACCCGTACGTAGAAGTCCCATCGTGTTAAGCATGGTGCCCTCGGAATTCGTGAATGACATGTCTCCTCAAAGAGTTTCCGGACAGTACGTGACCCTCCTCAAAATCACATGCCTCCTTCGGGACAGAGTAATCACCGCATGCTAGATCCTCGACCATGCTGTTTCACCACCATGAGAAGTCTGGAATCCCTCGCACCCGATCTAAACTCATCGGCTTCAACCGCGCTTCAGGTTCCTGAGATGATCGCTCCGCCCGCTCGCTCTTCGATGCATACGTGGTATTCTGTGACACCAAGAAGAACTTCCCAAGGCATTGGAACAGCTCGTCCGTAGCGTTTCTGTTCCGCGAGCTCATCACGTCAGAAATTGTCTGCCTCATCCTTGCACCTAGAGCATGGTCTGTTGAAACAGCCTCCCCGCACTCGCGGAAGCATTCAGCATCCAAGAACAAGGACGACTAGTTCCCGGTGCGAACCTCTGCACGCACCATTGCAACCAAAGCCGTCGCCTCATCGTAGTAGGAACGCGTATAGAGCTCCTTATGATTTGCAAGAACCATCGGTGGAATCGGCACGACACCATCCAGGCCGTCCATTGAAGGCTCTCACGCCACGGATGGCTCTCCGTGACCCGCCCAGTTCCGGATTGGAACAGAACCTGTTGGGTCCAGCTCAGTAGTTTCGTGGGAGCACTAGTACAGGAACCGCTTCGCGATGGTCTTGGCAACACTAATATACTTTGCCCCCACCTGTGTCATACACTTGCGACTCCGACTACGACCAGTTCCGGCACATGGTGTGGACTGCTGGGTGCAACCAGAAATCCCGCTAGCCACGCGTAGGCTCTCATTCTCCAGGTCGAAATCGTCAAATTCGGCTTGTAGTCGCAGGAACCTGGAAAGCTTTGGCTCAGTCGTCACCCGCACCTCAAGCAGCTCTTGATCGCCCTGCTGCAGGTTCCCCTTGTAGTCTTTGACCGTTGTTATCAGACCAAGAACCTCTTGCTCCTGCGCGCCGATCTCTTTCGTCTACTCTGCAAGCCTTGCTCTTAGGTCTTCCATCTGCTGACGCGAGATCGATTGTGAGCGAGCTAAAGCGGGTGTCTCAACGCTTGTCCAGGACGGCATGCGCGGAGGTGGAGGCTAAGGGGGTCTCACCCTCGATGCGCCAGGAGGACTCAGGGTCGCACGATGAGTTTGCCCTGCTCTGTGGCGCATGGGCGACCGCAGAGGGGCGGCAATGCCGGGCGGGCGTACGCGCGGGGTGTTCGCAATTCAGGCCCGGACGGTGAAGCTGGCGGCGCTCGAGCTGCAGTCAGATTGACTAGATGCACGACAAGCAGGCAATTGCTTGGCGGCAGGCCCTAGTGGAACTGCGAGTGATAAGATAGCACCGTGAGTAGCCAGAACAGTGGCACCATCGGCTTGTTCACCTTCTGGACCAACCAGAGACGGCGCTAGCGTTATATCGGGCTGGACAGCCCCCGTTTACATGCCTGCGAGGTGGCGCTGAGCTGGGTTGTCCTCGCAGTTCGATGCAGGCACAGATACAGGTCCGCCGGGTCTTCATCATCGCTCTCCCGCTGCTCATGGGGGCGCTTACAAAATCGTTGTATCCTAACAGCCCTTCTCATCCTTCTTCCGGGCGGAGCCATCGAAGGAGAGCTGCGCTACAGGAAGGACAAGACAGGCGGAGCCTTCTTGAGAAGAACAAGTTCGAAAACTATGTCGCAGTTGTTGTGAATTGAGCAGTACAAGTCCTAGCTAGCAAGTACCACTGGTAGTTGGGCTCTTGTAGGGTCATGCGCCCACGAAGAATGCCTGCGGACGTTGGAAGTACCATAAGCGTCAACCCCCGGACTGGAAGCAGGCGCTGAGGGCCTGTAAATGGGCATTCCAGAAAGTAACGAAAAGTCAGGCTTCGGTGGTGTCCATAAGGACAGGGGCTGAGATCTACAGATGTGAAAAGATATGGGCGAATGGATGTTTTATTTCAGATTACATTTCGGGCACCGATTTGCTCATGTGTTTTCACAAGACCAGATCCGAATCCCTGCCATGAGTGACACCGCTCCCACACCATCGGTAGTCTCCTTACTTCTCCAAGTTTCACGAAGGGGGCGCCAATGTTTGTAGGTGCGGTTACGGAACAGAATCGTGAGCGCATGTGAGCATGGCGTGTTCCTGGCCGCTGTCTTCCCTGTCCATAATACAAATCGCACACACCTGCTTCCATAGCACGATGCCTCACACCTTTGCGATATCGATACATCGACGAGTTCCTTCCTGCTTTTCGTCCTTGTATCCCTATCATTCCTGGGCTTCGTTCCCTCTTTCATTACTCACTGTACTGTAACCATGTCGCTGACTGCACTCAGCCGGCCCGACACAGCTGACGTGTGCTTGCCTGCCTTTATTGTCGTACACTCCTCATTTCAGTAGCAACCAAAGCTTGACCTCATTAAGTTCCACATTTCGGCCTTCCTGCACTTTGTCATCGCAGCACACGACAAGATCTCAATGGCGATTAAGGGAATTGCCGCAGTGACGAGCAAGGAACGCAAGCCTGGCGGCGACTTTCGCACTTCTATTGAGAGCGTCGATCCGGTCTCGCGCAAGCTGGTCAGGAACCGGATGAAGCAGATAATGCGTGCACGGCTGTCAATCGTGTTGCTGATCCAAAAAGACAAGAAGGTTTCGGATATCGCGGATGCCGCCCTGAGACAGAAGAACTATAGCGTGTACCGTATTGTTGGCACCATTTTCATTCCCTCAAAGCCCAGCAAGACTCGGGAAGTGGTTCTGCCGGGTACCTTTTCTATTGGCCGCCCCAAAATCTTCGAGGCTCTCATGTTCTTCCAAGCGATCAACATATGCCACTCGAGACGCGGCAGAAAACGTGTATTTGCTTTGAAGAAGGTAAAGCAAAGCGGAAATCGTCCCGCGCTTGGTGTGGAACTGCTAACTCGGCCGTGGGCGAAGCTGGCGAATGCAGCGGGAGTATCCGAGTGCGAGGCGTTAGTCGTACCCTACGTTTGGTTTCGTCCGCGCGTTCATCACTTTCTGGCTTTGAAGTCATGCGCTGATGGCTTTGTAACCATCACGCATGGGACTAAGCTGTAAGGGAATGGGATAGCAAGTCTGGAGAAGAGTACAAGCGGCACGGTCGCTTGGGGCAGGAGTGTGGAAAAAGATACGGAAATGCGGGCAGCTACCAGTCTGCTCGTGTGGAGCTTAGAACCAATCGATACAAATGAATCATTGCACGATGTCAAGCACCGCAGCAACTGGCCGTATCTGGACCGCTTTTAGTCGCGCGATGACCACTTGCCAAGGGTCTTTGCCGACATGAGGGGAGATACCCCGCAGGCGTTGGGGCTTCGGCATTAAGCGCCTGAAGATGATGGTGCTTGTTCAGAGGTTATCGAGATGGACTCGAAGCTGTCGGATGCCGATTCGGAAGACATAAGACCGAGTCGTCGTCGGCCGGTGACACCATCGAAGACCAGGCGCAGTGTGGGACTATCCGCGCAGCCTCCTCGTTCTTGGTCTTCCCGACCGATAGAGGAGATGTGGCGGGACTTATGGGGTAGCGATAACGACGTCTGTGTTTCTGGAAATGGATGCGGGCGTCCACAGGGTGCAGTAGCCTAGGAAACCTGCCGCCCGTACTGCACACTTTGGAATGCCATGGAATGCTAACTTCCGTGGCATTCCGAAACGTGGAGATCGTGTAGTTCGGCGACTTTTCGCATGGACGTCGACTTCCAGAAGAAAAGTATTGTGAGCTGCAGCGTCAAGTGAGCGCCCGCATATACTGCCTGTAGTACATTTCCGAGTAAAACATCCAGCTCATACTGCAAATTGTGCAAAACACTGCAGTTCTGCATCCCATCTTAGGTATCCCAATGTCACATGATGACCTACAGGCTGCCCCACGCGGATAGGCTTCCCTCGTACCGTTCAAACCTACAATTGCCTTCCGACGAATTTCGGAAACCTGCATTGCAGACTGCTACGCACAATATGCGCTATCTGTGGCTCTAGGAAACCGAGCCTTACGCACGTTGATATCCAGCTGCCCTTGCTCACCCAGAACCTTTGCGGACTTTACGTGGCAAAAGGGTGATGTATAGAACTTTGCACTGATTTCTCGGACAGTATTCCAGACATATCGGAACGCAAAGAAGAACGAACGTATAATCCGGTTAAGGCGTGCCGCAATGCACGAGTGCGGGCGGACGGGGTTATTTTAGTGCGTGCCGAACATAAATCTAAGAACTGTACCGCGGGAACCAAACGTTGTGGTTCTGTCCTTCGCGCCGCGTTTATGTAATAGAGCCTGCTTCATGGATCGACCTGCAAGTGGTTATCAATGCGCACATGAATTCATACATCTGGCCCCCCGTGGTGTGCCCCAAAGTGACGCCACCTGCAGCAAAAGGTTGAGGCCTGCATTCAAGCCGGCATCCTGTGATACAGAACAACTTCCTTCCTACGCTGGACGGCCACCTATCCTTAGATACAGGTCAACAGTACATGCGCCAACACCTCCCTCTACCCTTACCGTAGCATTGCTACGGTTGACCCGCGCACAACTGGAGGCACACACTTCTTGTGCTTAACAAGTCCCACACGCATGACACGGCGCATAGAAACAAACTTAACCTCCAGTCGACGTCAGAGTGAGGTTGTAAACATGTATTTCGTGGCCTCGAAAAGTAAGTCATTTTTAAGATCGATGGGGTATCACTAAAGACAGCGGTTGAGATCTACCCGTACCAAAATACTTGGGCAGGTGGATGTTCTTTTCCTGATTACATTTTGCACGTCCATCTGCTCACGTGTTTTCACTTGTTTAGATCGTAGCCACTGTAACTAGTGACACCCGCGTATTCGGCCCCTGAACAACTCTTACATGTGTAACACCAAGTGTAGAAAAAAACTGAACCTCGAGTCGACGTCCGAGAGAAGTATTTCACATGTATCTCGTGGCGTCAAAAAATCACAAATTTTCATGATTGAAGCGCTGCCACTAGTGACAGGGGTTGAGACCTACCCATGTAAAAATACACGGGCAGATGGATATTGTTTTTCAGATTAAATTTCACCCATCCATCTGCAGATTTGTTTGCACATGAGTAGATCTCAGCCCCTCTCACTAGTGAAAACGCCCTACCCTAAATTTTACTTCCTAATCAGGCGTCCTTCTCCTTCTATAGCGGCCTAAAAATCGCCCACTTTTATGGGCGACCTTTCTTGTGGCTGAGCCCAAGTCCTGCTCAGCGGCTAAAGCGTCGACTGCTCGCCGGATTTGGTTGTCAAACTGGCGTTTATTATTCAGGTTTGTTTACCTGCATACTATTTTCGAAGTTCCTCCTACGTACTTAAAAGCTTAAATTTTTGCCGTAGTCTTTGAACAATTCCTCGCCGTTCAGAATCTCTCGCGTCGCATGGATCGTAACGGTTTTCAGTGAAAGTCGGAGTCTCTGCGACAATTCCCGTCGATCCTCGTAAAACTTCTCGTTGGTGTCTCGCGCTCTAGAAGTACCCCTATTCCGTTCCTCCTCATCCCCAGGCAAGTACCAAGCGCTCTCGTAGTCCCGGCCAGATAAAATGGTGCCGGTAACATGTACACCTTATGCCTCCGACCTTCACGCGACTCTGCCACCCTTAACAAAAGAAGAGGGCCCCGGTTGAGACGTTCTCTGTCTAAACCTAGAATTTCATACTCGTGGATCTCCATCGTCTCCCACGTGCGCTCACGCAAGTATGCAAACAGGGGCATCCCACAGAAGGGGACCTTCTTTTCTCCTTTCCCGAAGACGCGGTCTGCAACGACCGCGAGTCCCACACCTTCGTACATCACCGTGGGCAGACGCACCAGCAGACACCTCGTCATTACTTTCAGCGGCCGTGATGTTAGCGGGTCTTGGGTATCCAGTAGGGCGTGGTATTTCGCCAGCTGGTTGTCCACTGACGCCCGTGAAGAGCGCAGAGAACGCATGGAATCGCCGGCGTAGATCGCAATAGACCAGCCCATTTTATCCAGCAGACATTGATACCAGGGACACCCACCACGAGCATCCGCAGGGTTGCTCGCCCTTTTACCAGACACATGCCGTTTCACGCCGGCAAGGTACCTTGTGGCAAGCTCCGCAACCCGAGGAGAGCCACTAATGTCGTACGCGGTGCTCACAACACTCTCGCAAAACGCTTTAACCAAGCTTGGTAGAGCCTGACTGACGCGGTCGTCATCCCTGTCGCACCCGACGAAACGACGATCTCTTGGAAGCACTAGACAGGTTCTCGAAGCCGCACAAGTACCGCTGATGCGGTCCACCGAAAAGTCCCCCTCTGTTGAATACTGCAATACCAATTCGCTCATATGCTTGATGCCCTCCCGATCGGGTCGAAGCATCTTCATACCACTCCCTGCCACAGCTCTTCTGACCATCTCTCCGGGACCAAACCACCAGATTCCATCCATACGGTTCGTTCGAGCTACTAACGATGCTTTCCGAGCAGACGAGCAACGTCAGGACGCGGGAGCGACAGATTGCGAGTCTCTACGCAAGGTTCAACGCCTATAAGTAAAAGCTACGGCCGGCCGGTCAACAGCTTCTTGATGTGCCGGTTACGAGTAAGCCAAAGCTTTCCCAGTTCCTGCGAGTACAAGCCGAATTCAAGGATATCAAGCAGGAGAACGAGGGCCTATGCGCGGCTCGCGGGATTTGTGGTTGCACCAAGCAGGCCACGCCGCGTGCCAGAGCTGGACGTGGTCAGTGTCGCAAGCACATGACACAAGTGGGGGCCAAGTACCTTAGTGTTGCCAAGACCATCGAGAAGCAGATCCTGCAATGGTGCCACCCTGAAACCGCTGAGCTGGACCCAACAAGTTCTGTTTCAGTCCGGAACTGGGCCCATCGCAGTGGGCCGTGCGTGGCGGGGGAGCTCCGCGTAGACGGCCTGGACGGTGTTGTGCCGAAGCCACTGATGGTTCGTACCCATCGTAAGGAGTACTATACGCGTTCTTACTACGATGGGGCGACAGCTTTGGTTGGAATGGTGCGTGTAGAGCTTGGCGCCGGGATCTGGTCGTCCTTTTGTTTGGACCCAGAACCACGCTGCGAGTGCGAGGCGTCTGCTTGGACAGACTATACTCTATGTGAAAGGGTGAGGCAGACAATCTCTGACGTGATGAGCGCGCGGAAGAGACACGACAGGGATAAGCTGTTCCAATGCCTTCGGTATTTCTTCTTGGTGTCGCGGAAGACCCTGTTTTTGTCGTACAGGGAGCGGGTGGAGCGCTCATCTCAGACACTTGAAGCGCGGTTGAAGCCGACATGTTTGGAAGAGTAGCAAGGGACTCCAGACTTCTCATACTGGCGACTGAGCAAAGGCGAGGATCTAGGATACGGTCAATAATCTGTAGCGAAGGAGGTATGTTATCGTAAGGAGTGCGAGGTACTGTTTGGACACTCTTTGGGGAGACATGTCCATTACGAATTCAGGGGGTAGCATCCTCAACAGGTTGGGACGTCCGCATACGGGTCCATCATGGAACTCGCACGCCTGGACATTCGACTGGCAGTAGTGATATCCTTCCTGCAGCGTTCTGAGGGCCGTGGTGGCCAGCGCCAACGCACTTACAGCCTGGTGTTGTCCAAGTAGATGCCCTCGGCAACCGCGCAGATACTATGCATCGTTAGCAGCGTTCTGTTCGCATTGATCCACAAGCGATGTTTCGATAGGGATCAACGGTTCAGGGAGCGTTGCGTGAGTCTGTGAATGAGGAGTTGGACCGGTTTGCTGACGAGGATGGCGAGGATTTTTTAGCAGGTCCCCCTGGAGTAGCCACAAGTTGGTAATGGTAGGTTCAGAGCACAAATTCTATGTGGCGGTACGAAAGACGTGGTTTTCGGGCAACGTCTCCGGCATGTTTGGCGGTTTTATAGATTGCTACATTTTATTAGCGGACTCAAGCGAGGGTCCGTTTGAGCTTTGCCCAGGCGTGTCTCGCCTGTCACCGACGAGTACCTGTCGAGGCGTAGAACAGAGAAAAGGAAGGAATCCGTACTTGTATATTGGTAGCTCAGTAAACATATTGCAGGTTTGTTGTGTGTCTGATTGCAGTACAGAAGACAGTGGCGTGCCCGTTGGAGGGGAGGATCCAAGGAGAATTGTCCGTGCATTGGGGGCTCTGTAGTACCCGTTTGTGCAGAAGCGACGTTAGAGGCAGTGGAGATCAGGAGTGAGAGGCGGAAAGTGGAAGTATGACCTCGCCACGAGAGCAGTCTCAATGATAGCAGAGGCCTTCCGCATGCCAAACCAGGGAGAAGCAGGAGCTTGACGCCCTCGTCGCTGCGTCTCTGGGAGCGGGACAGGATCTTAGGTGCGATTTACACTCTCATCTATAGACCACCGCACGCAAGCACGTTGCAGAGTATCATCAACAGCATCGATTCGTGCGATACAATCCATGTACCGAACGAAGGCATACTCGGTACGCTGCAGTGATTCACTATTGCGCATACGGAAGAGAGATAGAAGCTGGGCCACCCATACAGTGATTTTGTGTCCTTCGTCGTCAGCGGCAAGGAGTACGAAGCTGAATTGCTGCCGTCTCGTCAGGCCGACGCTGTTATTTGCGTAAACGCGCTGAATGACATGTTTTCGCGTCGGGTCAAGTTGAATGAAACTCAGGTCGGGATTATGGTCGTTGACGGAAGGACTGAAGCCACCGCGAACGTAACCACTTATGACAGAAGTAATTTGGAGAGTGTCACATATCTGGGCCGAATGTTTCTGGAGAACCTCGGCGTTGATAAGTTCCAGCACCAAGGTAGTGCCCTGGCCACGGAGCTTGACAAGAACATCCATGCATATGTGGAGAGCGGCTCCGCGTAGTGATTGGAGTATCGCGGTCGTGACGCGGGCTTCTTCGCTTCCGAGAAGCGGCTTGGGGAGGATTCTTATGTGAGCGACTTCGCGGAGGTACATTCTGAACCTTTCCCTGATCGGATGCGCCCTGTGTCTGTTCTTTAGGTTCCTGTGAGAGGTTTTGAGGCCATGTGATTGGGAGACGATGCCGTCTTGAGTTCGAACGGCAGCAAGGTTTTTTTAGTGCTGGATTGGATGCACGGTTTCGTCCATGTCTGTTGCACTTCGCTTGGAGGTGCGGCGGTAGTCTTGCTTGAATGCAGTGTGAGGGTGTTCTTGAACACAGGCATCTAGAGTTGTAAGCCTCCAAAGTTGCGGTCGTCATTTGTAAGGTTGGTGAGGAGCTGAAACTTAAGGGTTTTGAGTCTGATCGCGTGATGCTCCCCAAATATATGGAGCATGGAGGCTTTCAGCTTCTTGACACTGTCCTCTAGGTTGCTAACCTCTGCGAAGCTCCGCTGCTCTTCTATCCCCTGTCTAGAGCTGAGTATTAGAATGTTTGATTACTGATCGCAATTAGATGTGAGGGGCGCGGAGTCAGGTTCATCACAGTAAGTATCTATGATTCCTGCCTTCATTGGAAAGACCGTGTCAAAGGATTTGTAGTGCTTGGCCTCCAGCTTGCCGCGGAGTCTTTCATTTTCGTAGAGTCCATTCAGACGACTGCCTTTTCCGGAAGCGGAGAAGTCGACGTGTAGGCCCAGGACGTAAAAGTCCCTCTAAACGGCAGCCAGAACTGTGTTGACTCCGCGAAGGAGAGCAGTGCGGGTGGTTCGAACTGGTTCCGGCTGTTTGCAGCGGCAGCTTGCCCTGTGAATAGGACGCGGGAGTCGGGCCTAAAAAAGATGCCGGTTTTGGTTAGCTTGGGAAATGCATAGGTTGAAGTTGTGCAGCTGTTCGAGACGGAAACCGGAGTTCATATCGATATGAGAATTGGACAGAAGCAATCGGCATATTTCCTGAAACGATGGCAGCGTGCGCAGGGGGGAGGTGGCGAGGGTTTATTGCGCCTGAGCGGAGGCAGCTCGTGCCTCGGCTGTCCTGCCCAGCAATGCATGAGCAGCGGCGTCGGCCTCGAGGTTAGCCACTTTTCTGCGAAGATGGACGGGGGACAGCGTGGTGCGCGGCGGTAACGAGGCGGACGAAGTGAGAAGATCTGAAGGTACTTCGGAACGGGTGCAGGGTTGGCTGGCGTTTGTGCCTGGTTAAGTGCCAATGAAATCTCTAGGCTCGGATATGTCGTAACAGTACATAGTGAGAACTCGGTGTCATTTCTAGACGAGATTGTACGCATCTGAGCTTGTGAAGCGAAGGAGGGCGTTCTCATACAGAGGAGATAGCAGAGAGTGCAGGGCGGAATGTGGTATGGAGGTTCTGGTGTCTGGTGCGCTAGTAGTCGACGAAGGTGGAAGGACGTAAAAGTCTCTTTCCTCTGCGGTGGGGAAGAGCTGGACAGGAAGATAGCCAGCGACAGTGTGCCGGTAGACCATGCGGCGTCGACGGATAGAGGTGGTGAAGTTGAGCAGAGTGAGATGCACGGAATAGGCCACGAGGGCGCCGTTCTTGACTGGAGTGCCGGATTTATCCGTACAGGTCTGTACGCAACCTACAAACGAGTGGGTCCCTGACGTCCCAGTTTCCCAGATGACACCCTCGAGCTCGCTACCCATGGCTTCTTCCTTGAGGTCTGGACGAACCCGTTGGTGCACGCCGGTCTGCAGGGAATGCGCGAAGAGATGCGTGTCACTCTACAGGGGGTTACCATAAGGGCGGAAGTAGCAGGACTCTCTGTTAGCTTACGCTACTTGCTTTCGCAGGATCTCGACAGGGTCCCGGAACTGAGCAGTTCCGAAGGACGTACTGCTGTGGTCCGACAGACGAGTAGCGGAAAATCTTAAGTGGCGAAGCCCGTTCTCGACAACAACGAGTGGGAGTGAGCGACACTCTTGTGAGGAGCGAAGGCGGTCTCCAAAGCGCGCACGAGAGAAGTCGGGATATCTCAGAATAGAGACAATCTCGTCAACCGTCCATGGGCCGGCAATCCTCTCTGCTTCGGCAAGAGAAACTGCAATATATTACGTGAGGCAGTTGGTCTAACTTGTTGGCGGTTTTGCATCAGGGTGCCACAGGAATGGGGGCGAGAGAAGCCAAGGCGCCGGGGCCTCATCAGGAAGGACTTTGTCCTCGTAGTGGACAGGAGGTTCTGGGGCAGGGGAGCTTTGCGGAGAAGGAGTGCCAAGCTCGGCCGGTCTATGTGTTCGGAAATGACACTGTTGCTCGTTTTTGGAAAGGGAGTACGCGTCGGAAGAGGATTAGATGAAGTGCCTATGTTTGCAGCAAATATTGAGTTCTGGCAAAGATGGCTACAAGGAGAAGGGCCGGCGGGAGGGGTGCGAGGACAGTGAGGTAGAAAGTTCTCCACGTGTGGAGCTGCCTTCTCATTTTCTGGAAGTACAGGGCGGTAGGTCCGTTCGCGAGCTCTTCCGCAATCACGAAACCTAGTGAAGGTCTCGTCCAAGCGGGAGTGGTCAGAGTGGGAGACGGGGCCAGCCATTCGCCACACGCGCATGATATTGGCTGTGTCTAGAAGAGAGCATCATACATTCGCTGACGGTTACTACAGCCAGAGTTTGGAATTAAAAAGCAGTGATACTGTAACATCCATAATTGAAAGATTTTCAAAAGTCCGTACGGTGCCGAGTACTTTCGTCGAGGGTTTCTTCCAGGCATGGCGGCGAAACTGTGGAACAGAAGAACCTGCCACAGGCACTATTTAAACCGCAGCAACTCGGGACGCCACAACGTCAGTTCTGCAAAGGTATCCTGCCGTCAACTGAAGGTACTGAGCGACGGTGTTTTATTTTGATGCCAAGGCGTGCACATGTAATCAGCACGTATCCCAAAAGGTATTCGCACGGGCTCGACGGGAGTGGGTGGAATCAGGGGCGTCGTTAAAGCATGGCGAGGCGTTTGGTTTACCATGCAATGTGGGAAGTGCGCCCTGCTGGAGGCGGAGTGCGGTACGACGCGTGGAGTGCGGATTGTTCGAGGTGGAGAGGGTGAGGGAGGGCGCGTGGGGCTGGAGTGTGATCTCCAAACCCGGAGGGAAGGTGGGCGCGACGGTATCCGTCGTTGAAGAGTGGGGAGACGTGTAGTTTGCGATGCGATGCGGGGAGTGCGGTCCGTCGAAAGTAGAGAGGGTGAGCGAGTGCGGGTGATGGTCGGGTGTGGTGTGCAAACTGGATGGG